>JABFQA010002839.1:0-10615 GCA_022817065.1 Probaryconus sp. ZL-2020
CTTTTTTTTTTTTTTTTTTTTTTTTCTCTTTTTTTTGCCATCGGGCGACACAGCAACTTCCCAGTTTTCGCCCCGAGGTAATGCTCGTCAGCCGTGCCAAGGGTGGGAAGTGGTTTGAGGTCTTCGTATCTCCAGTTTTTCCGATAAATAGCCTTAATTAGAGAACGCTCATTGGATTCAGTTAATGGATCGTCAGGCCAGTATACATTTAACTTTGCGATCGGCGATCCTTCTCTCACACGTTAAGTACACTGAGCAACCACTCGCTATATATCTATATCACCAACGTAACGCTCATAGTACGTTTTCGGATAACGCAGGCAACGAATAATAGTCGAATCGGTTAATGACTCAGTAACGATAAGAACAATCTGTCGTGCCAAACGTCAGACGGGGGCTACTCCATTATGTCGGATACGCCCGAACGTATTTTGAACCTCGTGGGAATTTACACTGAAAATTTTATTTTTAGATTTTTAATTTCGTCCCTAACTTTTCGGGACATATTATTGATTAAAAGTAATTGATATATTAAAAGATGAGTCTGGGCCTTTAATTAAGTTAATTATTTCGGCAGAAAGGGAGATTCAGTTAATTTTTGTATGAGATAATTTGTGAAATTGACATGTTTTAATTAATTGAAATAAAACATTCGTATAGTTAGTTATTTTTATAGAAAATATTTATTTTTATAGAAGATTTTTGGACAGTTATATAGTATTTCCATTCTTCGTATCAAGGACATAAAAAATGTTGTTCCATTTCATAAAAGTAATGAAGCCTCGTAAAATAAGCATATTTTTGGGAGGAGCTTGTATAACATGGTGGTTTCATCCCTCATCAGGAGGGAGGAGAGGAGGTGCAACATAAAAATATCGCGTGTCGCAACTAACGAAGCTCCTGTTTAGCCAATTTAACAGATATAAGCCTGCCTAATACCTTTAAATGAAAACAATGAGATGTCGAGCGACTGATAATACTTCCGGCTATAACTCAAGGCGAGTCCAGCCGAGCAGACAGTCTGGCAAAACAGCTAGGCGAGGCAGGTTTTCAGGGAGCGGCGGTCTTTCGTGCGACGCCAGTCTCAGGACATAAGATTTTCTGATACACGAGAAGTATTATAGACGTGTCCAGATCACTTGACAACCCTGTGTTAAAGTGTGAATAAAGAGCCAAGAGACATAAATTTGAAGAGATGAAAAACTAGTTAACATCAAATTACTTTCTCAATTAATTACCATTAAAAATTTGAAAAAAATTTGATTGAACGCAAATTTTATGATTTTATATAAACGCATTTAAAACGCGTTAAATTTAGTTGTTAACGTAAATAAATTATTTTGCAAAACAATTAATTTATACATTTTTCTTTTCAGAAACATTGGCTGTGGACAGAAACGTGAACCGACTTGGTAAGTAAGCTAGATTTTTTTTTCTACGTATCAGCGATCTCAACCCATGTTTATAATAATCAACTATCGATGTAACATTTGACGTAATAGTGTTAATGTATTTATCTTGTTCGTAGTCCCAATTTACATAAACATCATATTTTAAGTAATACGTTAGCATCAAGCCTATACTATAATTTAGTCTATTCGAACATACAATATTTAAAGACGACAAGTCGACAGGTATTCTGCCCATCGATAACAGGCACACCGGAACGTAATATGTGTCTCCATAACGGTAACAAAATCTAGGTACCAAAGGCAGTAAAACTGTCGTCCCTAAACTTTCACAAATTAGGATTCTGTGAGTGAAATTCGTCATTAGCTGAAACAAAAAATATAAGACTATCTGACTTCGATCTAGAGCCGGGAACAATCCGCGAATGGCGCCATGATGGAGTAAAAAGATACTCGAGCAACAGGCTCGAGTAACCATAACACTTAAAAGTTTTAAGTTAAAATTGAACACCATAAAATTGAAAAAAAAAACATTTTTAAAGAATTCAAAATATTTTTGTATCCATTTATTTGTTTATTTGACAAACAATTAATAATCATATTGCAATGAGGAACAGTAATTAATTTTCAAAGTTAATACTTGCGAAATGGAACAAAATTAATAAACAATGATAATCGAAACAGTAAAACAGTTCTCTACGCTTTAGTAGATTCTTCTCATTTTAAAGCAATGCTAAGGGTTTTCGTCCTAAGGATTTATGCGTCCTAGCGCCACTGGCGCCGTTCACGACGATGCTGCAATAACTCGCATTGTGTATACATTTTACGTAGGAATCTAACCCGGCGGGCTGCGGGTCACAGCAGAGACAAAAAGAGAACAGACAAACTCAAGACACGAGCAAGACACTGCTAAGACGTTATGGCTGCCGTTTATTCCGTGCAATCGAACCAATAGTACCCTTCCCGCGTCACGAGTTTCTCGCATTTAACAAGTCGAGTTAATCCTTCATTTTATGTATCTGAGGTTGGTGAACTCATTTTAAAAATATGTTAATCAAAAAATACCAATTAAAACAATGTTATTAAAGTAAACAAATATAAAGAAAGGTAAAAAGGTACCTACGGTTTAGGTATTATTATTAACGAAATTTTATTAATTGGATTTTTTAATTGGACTCATTTTTTATCAGCCGACATGGAATATTTTACGTGAAATAAATGTGTAGCGTCAAAGAGAATCGAAACAAATGAGGTATAACGAAATAAAAACAAAAGTTTTCACAAATTATTTCGCGTTTTACAAATTATGTTTTACGAGATCAAAAGAGGCACGGGAAAGTGCTGTCTGGTGATTCATTGAATGGTTTCACACGCTGAGAATGATGCAATGTATTGAAATGTGCACTGTAATTAAAGATTGTGATAGTGATAATGTCGCGAGCAAACAGTGCGATGAATATTTTGTTCCACCTTTACAAAAGGGTTTTCTTGTTGGTACACATCTAACAAAACAGCGTTTCATTGTTTAATGAGCAATTAATTAAAAGTACATGCTTATCCATCTAATATTAAAACCTTTTGCGACATTTCTAATCCATTGTTTACGAATATAAAGGTGTCTGCGGCAATTTCAATTTACGGGCGATTTAAATTGACTAATTACCGTACACGATATAATGCAAAATTGACGATATTGTTTTGGAATTTTTTTCATTTCGCAATCGTTGAAAATAGAATCTCCAAAAGTGTCATGATAATTCAATGAAAAATCTTTTTTCGATGAACCTTTTTTTTTTTTGCACAGTTTTATTATTGCTGTGCAATAATATTGAATGAAAAATTAACGCAAAAAATGTTTTATTTAGTAGAAAACGAGTCGCTGAGATTTATGCAATGCACTTTTATTGAATTTCTGCATCGAACATCGCGCGAATCGATTGGCTATAAGTTTCGCGACGAATTTACTGGCGGAGAAAGAAAAGAAACGAAACTGAACGCGAGTCCATAGATAACGATGGATGATCGAAAGGACGAGTGCGCGGGAAAGAGTGAAAGAATCGAGGTTGGAGGGCGAGGTTGAAAGGCGTCGCGATGCGAGGCGTCGTGCCGATAAATCAAATTGACTGGTACGACGTCGGACGCAGCAGAAACCCGCACCCTCGTCTCCGCCATTCTTTGCTTCATCTCGAGCATAACGTCGCTCGTCCATATACAACGTGTCTAATCGCAAATGCCTTTAATTCGCTGCTTCCAGCATAAGTTTCGTTCAAATTAAACTGTGTTGGACGGCTCATAAATATCCCCGTCTGGTCTGAGAAACAATCTGATGTTGACATCTCCAGTCGGTATCATTATCTTGAGAAAAGGAGTGATTTTAATTTCACCGTACTGATATATACATAAAATAATAAAATCGTCAAAAACGAAACGTAGAAATACAAACGCTTAATCATTAAAAGTCAAGTATTTTTTAAATAAAAAAATATAATAAACATTACAACAGAAATAAAAGTCGCATAAAACATACAACGAATGGCAATTTATTTCGGCATGAAAATAATGTAAAATCAGAGCGAGCAATCGGTCCATTTGCAAAGTGTAAACGCGCAGGAAAATAATCCATGTGTTCGTACACAAATAAAATTTGCTCGGCGCGCATTCGGCGCAATAAAACACAGCGCTCCGTGAATAATCATGGCATGATGTCCACCTCGTAAAGTGCACAATGCCACATCGTTGTACCGGACACGTATATCCCAACTCTCATTCATTTCTCTCTGCGTCGCACTCACGCATATTGTCCCGGGATCGCTTTCGCCCCCCGCGCTTCTTTTATGCGCGCCACTTACGCCGAACTCCAGATGAGCGATACGTCCTCTGATCCGCAGCATCGACCCCGCAACTTTCAAGACCGATACGCGCGTGTTCCTCGTTATCGTCATTTCAGTCTGGCACGCGTTGTTTGCTGTTCAATTCTCCACGCATCGTCGACTATGATGGTTTGTTATACAGAACAAAAGTGGGAGCTCTCTCGCTTTTGTAGCACCGTGCAATATCGCCCCCAGCTACGCGAGAATCCGTCTATTAATTATAACAATTGACCTATGTTTAGAGCACTAATCGATTAAGTGGGATTTGTTAGGATAAACCCTCACAAGGTCTTCTGTCTTTTGCATCCACAGATTTAGGAATTGGGTTAACGATGCTACAAAAGTTCTTGGGAAAAAAATATTTTTTGTGTTGTAGTCCAAGTGAAAATATTGATGACTTCAAAAAAAAATATGAATTAATCAATAAATTATACAAGTATACAATCTTGTAAAATTAACATTGAACGAATGAAAGAAAGTGGTATCATCAAATTCATTCTGTAAATCATTCATTCATCAAAAATTATACCAGATATTCGTATCAATTTATGAAAATATGCTGTCGCATTTCCGAAGACAAGCGAACGCATGCTCAATTCATTCATTGAAGACTGGATTTTGCTTACTGGGCCGAAATTCAAGTATTGGTAGCATTTTGCAACGCTGTTTCCGGTTTCTTGGCTTTCTAATTCGTGTATTCATAATGCTCTTCGTCCTACAAAAACGCAATGCTATCTTTTTCAAAATCGTCAGCAAAAAATTCATTGAGAAAGAATTCACATGTTATTCGCAATTTTATAAAGAATCTTACAATTCATCATTATTCGTTAAAGCCATATTTCACGGCTAATTTTTTCTTTCAATTTTGTGATATTTTTTTCATGACTGCAAATAAATTAAACAAAAAATTGCAACACGAATTCTTTGTAAAATCTGCATTGTACGTTAAAAAGGGATAAATGTTGGTTGCAAAAAAAAGAAACAACAGTAAAATGAAAGATGAATCGCGAGTCTTGTGACGCGATGAATTCAAAGGTACAGAACGAGAGGTTGATGTCGAAATTTGTGGGGCCGCAAAATCGATGACTTTTCCACGACAAAGTAATAGCGATGGGTGTGGTGTCACGCGGTATGTCACAAGATTGTGAGGTATGGCGGCAATATACGCGGAGTGACTTATGCGGATTATCACACCGGACGATATCTCATATCGAACCGGACATTGTCGATATGCGACGAATGAGTCTCGGCATGCTGGACTCGCGCGCGGATATGATCAACGCTTGGTATATTGCTTGTTCTGCCGAGACAAATATTCTACGCAATATAAGCTATCGTTTCTCTATTACTGAAATGAAAGATGATTAAAGTTAATATAAGAAAAAATCCATACACAGAATAAATACTACAAAAAGAACTTGTATATGTGTCTCAATTTCCCAGCAAGAAATACAAAATATCTTAAATGCGTACGGATTATAAAGTGATATATTTCTTCATTTTAAATGATAATTATGAATGTCCTCCTCCTGAAGTTGGTGTCAGATTATAAATCCATAATAAGAATAGTACAGATATTATATGGAAATAAATAATACAACTTTTTCAATGAACACATTTATCTGTAATTTGATTCAATGTAAGCCAGTGCGCTTTGAGAATACAATAATGCGAATGATACACACGACTAGACGGTTGAGGTGGAGGACAAGGGTCGAGGTCTAGTCGTATTAATATCGCATATCGGACAGCAATGCAGAGACCCACCATGAGCCGTTGCCCACCATGGCTGATATGAAATCATCGCGCCGCGAGGGAGAGCTCTGCAAATACTAGGGCATAATTGGAATCCATCCGGTAAACATGACACTCGCACACCAATCAATCTGTCATGACTTTCTTCTTTAGATAGACACAATAAGTCATCAAGATCCGACGTTATATTTACTGATACAATGTGCTAATGAAATTCATATCGAAGACAATGGGGTTTGGATTTATATTGTCAAGACTATATTGATTTCAATTTAAACATAAGGTTCTTGTTATTATATTTAAATTTAAAGAAATGTTTGTTAGACGTATTGGTGTAATGTTTTATTAAATGACGCGTACAGGAAAATATGTCATTGTCTAGATAACATTGTGTCAATTTAAAAGTTATATTGAAAAGGATAAAATGGGAATATTGTGATTGAACAGAGATGCATGATGCTTGGTTTGATAAAAAGTACTAGTAATATTTTCGTCTTCATTTAATTTTATATTGTTGAACAATATCGTTATTTCAGATAAACTTATATATGATGATGACAAAATTTTAAATATCAATAAAACTTTGAGAAATATAAAAAGATGTAACAGTGGATAAATCATTATGGAATAATAACAAAGACGGTATTGAAATAAGCTAACGTTCTTTTTTGTGAACGAAGTAAAATAAGACGAATGGCATAATCGTCATTGAGCAACTGTCGGCTCTGTTTCATAGAGCGTTCTTTCTCCTAGTACATACAGCGATTCCAGACCCTCTGATATTCTCTTTTCTCAGCAATTTCCGAAATTAATAGCCAGCTAAGTGGCGGTTAAATTATTGCCTCGTAAATATCTTCGCGTCCCCTACGCGCCGTCGCGCTTTCCTTTCTGTCCTTGTCGAGGGCGAGAATTTACCCGATTGTACTTACTTTTGTCGACGTTGCTCTTGCCGTTGCAATGTGTATTCCTTAGAATGGTTTAGCATGATGCGCACTCGATTGTTGCATTACCGAGCAATTTTATGCTCATAAATTCTGATTCCACTGTGACTATGACTTCAGATTATTTTCGACAATAATCATCTAAAGAATTGTGGTCGTATTCAATTGTTTACAGTCGTGAGACACGGAAGATATTATTTCTGATGATTTGTTAATGGAAAATGTATTTATTTTTTTGTCGTAATTCATTCTAAAATACGATGCATTTACTTATCAAAATTAGATTGTGAAAATTTGCTATGATTCTAATAAATACTAGCGAAATTTTCTACTTGGAAATTTTTGAATTTTTAAACGTCCTGATTGTAAAATCGTAAAAGTAAGTACCGATCTCCTTAACAATTAGATCGTAGCATTGCGGTGCCGGATATCGTGAGGTTTCGCGAATGGCGCATTATAGGCATACGTACAATCCCTAGGAAGGAGTACGTGTGTCCCGGGTATCAAGTACGCGTGTGTTGGAGTATGGCTTGGGGATGAGGAACATGGCCGTGCGGCCTCGGCGTCTCCACCTTTTTATTGTGAGCTGTGCCAGAGGCAGAAGGCACCGAGGGACCACGGGGACCAAGCAACGGTACATGCTCTCGGGTCCGGCGGCAACAGCCCCTTATTCCCGAGATCCGGCATGCACTTATTCACCTCGCGGTGGCAGAGGAGCACCGGCAGCCACACACTGCCGTACAAAAAGAGGCGCAAAGACCAAAAGAGAGAGGCAGAAGGAAAGCGAGTTTATTTATCGGCGGTTGCTGTTGAGTGGCGCTAGCACGGCATTTTAATTGCGCTCTTATATAGCGCAAGGATCAAGGGATGGGGGTGCTGCCGACAGCGACAGTGCCGTCGCCGCACGAAGCCTGGTCATGCATCCTCGGTGTCAACCAAGCCGCACGTAACGAACGACCTCCACCTCTTTTATTCCATCGAGTTGTGTATATGCCCTTTTCTATGTCTACTTTTACCATCATTCATTTACAATTCAAGAACCTGTCATCTTCAACCGCTGCCGCATTGTTACAGCTCTTTGGGATAACTTCAAGGATGTCCTTCGAGAACTAGATTTCTCTCCGGGGGATTTATCGGGGGGTAGGAAATTAAAATTAATACGTGGATAGGGTTATTTCTGCAGAAACGTATTTATTTTAAAAATAGATGTCCTAATATTAAATAATAATTGGTTGGGCCCGTATTTGTAAATACAATCTGAATTGATTAATTTAAGATTTTGATAAGTTTAATATATATTGAGTTCTTGTGACATTTTGTTCTAATAATGTCAATTCTTGAATACCCTAAGGTTTGGAGAGAATATTATATTTTCCGACTAAATTATGACGAATAGATACACAAGTTAATTTCTTCTGAGATAAGAGAAAGAAGTGACGAATAATTTGATGAAATAGTCAAGCACGAGAGCATTTCAGGTTGGTTATGCGAGTGGCTCTCCGAAGAGGCCTGCACCCGGCGTATTTCAGTGAAGTTATCATCGCCAGATCTACAGGGAACTATGCGAGAAATTATTTATTATCGCGGGACACCTCCTTCGTCACCACTGTGCGCCGTATAGTGTCGTCATCGTCACGAGCACCTCTCTTTCCCCAGAGCGACTCGACCAGACAAAGTTCTTCCGCGTCCATCCGTCCGAACGTCGGCGCCATAAAAAAGATTAATGGGCTCTGAACCTCCCTTTACTTAACAGGAACACCTTCGAAAAATACCCCAACGTGGGCTTTAATGATCCTCGGTTTTGATACTCGCATTTTCATTAATTTCATTGTTCAATCTTGCTATAGTGTTTGTCGAACCAATATCGATGATATCATAATGGACTTTTACGATGATCACAGGAGATTGATGTTCAAAGAAAAAGAAAATATTGAACTGATTTTGTCGGGAAATATTTTCTTCACGCTCATTACATTTTTCCTTAATTTTGCTATTTCCAATATGGAGTATACACAAAATTTAAATTATTCACGTTTTTAAATTTTTATCGTAGATTTAAATTATCGTTAATATTTTTTAATTGAATATCATGGATCAGAATATTATGTTTTGTTGACCTTTCATTTTTACACTTCGATAATCCTGGTGCGAGCGTATTATCGTTAGTCCAATCTTTTAAAATTTCGCCAAGAAAAATATTTGTCAATCATGTTGGGCATCGTGTATAAACAGGTCAACGTGTTTTCTAATCGTGACTATGAAAAATGTCGGCTAATAAATGCTGCAGCTAACCAGCCTGGATCCTGGACCATTTCCTTAAACCTTAGGAAAGCATTCGTCTAAAAAAGATTAAATATTTATTCCCCGACTAAGGGTTAAGCTGTAATAACATTTCTTTCTAATAATTTCAATGGGATCTGAAGTTTTACTTCCCATGTATTCCCAAAAATTCTTCTATAGAAAATTTTTTAATTTTTCCTATTGGAAAAAGATTTCGTATAGGAAATAATTGGAAAGCATATCTACAAGCTTTAAGTAACTACTTGTTTCGAGAATACTTCGTCTCAAAGTGAAAGGTACAATTTTTAGTTCCAAAAGTTAAGATCATATTTCGATTTCTATTATGTCAGGAAACAATCGAGGAATTTTTATGGTTATAAAAATATTTGAAGAAACAACACGTCTTGAAGTTTTTCGAATAAAACAGGAACACAAATTTCAAGACGTTTCTGTGGAAAAAGATTGTAATGGAAAAGTGCATACAAAGTCTTAGAGAGATTTCGTGGTGTATAGTAAAATGTGTGGGATTCGATATTTCGTGAGAACTGTTTAACAGACTTCTTGCGGCATATAAAAAGTTACACGATGTTTGTGCGAATTTTCAGTTTAGTTTTTTTTCTCTCAAATTTAAAAAATCATCAATAATCGCGAACTTTAAATTACCGCGCATAAATCGCAGTATCTGTCGGCCTGATAATCCTAAATCCAAAGACGTGTTTTTATTTATAAAACGTATTCAAGAATCAATAAAACATTTGAAGAGATTTGACAGAACGAGTCGCAGTATGCAAAGTTAATAGGACAATTTTGACAGAGGCTGTACGTATATAGTCTCGTCGCTTGACTGCGGCTGGCAACGGTACGTCTTTGAGAATTCTCTCTCGTCGTTTCTTCGTCGAAGCAATCAAGGAAGGGCTACCCGTAAGGATAGTGCAGCTCGTGGCTGAATTATTCAGCAGGTGTCGTGAGCGGCAAGAGTTTTGCCGGATTTGTAACACTCGCGATACCACAGACTCCGCGAAAAAGAGGCGGAGTGAAGAAGAACGAGTAACAGACGAAGTAGTTGGGTAGAGTTAGACAGAATTTCGCACTAGAGCTTTACCGCGAGAATCTTAATAGGTCGTCGTCCTTCCACCTAGCGCGGAAACAGCCTGTGACGTATATACGTTTCGTGAATAGCGTCTACCCAAAAACATTTACTACTTTATTTATCTGCTGGTATACAACTACTGACAAATACTCCGACATTTTCATGCAATATCAATATTTTACCATCAAGTCTTGTTGCGTTTTGTTTCTTGACTTGTTTCGTTGTTTTTTTTTTTTTTTTTTTTTTTTTTTTTTTTTTTTGTTTTTTTTT
>JABFQA010002840.1:0-10614 GCA_022817065.1 Probaryconus sp. ZL-2020
AGCAAATAATTTTTGTAAAAATAGTTAAAATTTAATGTAATAAATATTTTTGTTTCGATATTTCATTAAAGTTATATCAATAATTGTACACGATTCGTACGATCTTTGTTGACTAAATTAATCTAATAAATTATTCATGTGTTATTCAATTATCAATCGTTTCAAATCAATGAATAATTATATAGTTTTCTTTTTCAAAAATTATACATACTTATTTTGTGCATCTAACAAATTATATTATCGATGAATTATTAAATATTCAATAGTAAAATGTAAATTAATAATTAAATACAGTAATTATTACATTTTAATTGTACAACATAAAATTATTCAATAATTGATTTGTAAACCGCACTCGCAATCATTTGAATCGCACTCGCGTGTGCATAAACGTCGTTTTGCATTTCCTACAAAAGCGACGAAATCAGAAATTACTGAAGTTCGATAATCCCCGAACAAAACGCGTTTTAAGCTAATACGTTATTGTTACAAAGGGATCCTTTTACTCATGGTGATTGATCTCATGTTAGAAAAAAAAAAAAACGCTTGCCATTTTTGGGTCCGAAATGTACGTAGCGTCTTTATTCAGAACGGACAATGGCTCCATTTTATACTGATCCTTTTTCTTACGTAAGCTTTGGCTTGGGTTCATAGAACTTCGTGTAACAGAATACTCGGCATCTTTTAGCAAGATTAGCGAACCGGCTGTTGTGCGAGGGTTTTAAAAGGTGTTTCGAAAAATCGACTAAATATTGGAAAGAAAATACGTCCAGCGTTCGAAAAACGCTGAATTACAAGTTATTTTCATAAGGAATTAAATTCTCTCTTTTTCATATTATTTTATTCCGTTACCTCTGGTTCCGTCAAAATACAAAAAAGTAAATAAAAAAAAAAATTTATCGTTTATTAAAAATGAATCGGTTTAATAATAAATGCCTAAACGTTAATTTTTATACTTGTACAAAATAAATAAATGCATTTCATATTTTTGCTTTCGTCTCGCGCTGATGGAATTGTTGGTATATAAATAAATTACCACATTCCCAGGGGTAACGTTATAAAATTTTTATTTTAAAGAATGGTAGAATATTTTTGTCATTAGCAGCATCGGGAAGATATAACAAATCGTATTTATTACAGTTCAAAAGTTGAAGTAAACATTCACACTACTGTACGAAAGGAGTTTACAAAGTATTTCTTTGAGCTTCCAATTAGCAAAAGCGAACATCAAAGGATTTATTTAAAGTGGCATTTTTTATACTTATTACATTTTTCCTTATAAAGTACGTAACATAATTCTTAGATAATAGGGTGCATTATAAATTTAAAATATTTCTGAAAAGTTCTTTCATGTAAAGTGTCATTAATTTTTTTTTAATATTTTATTTAAAAAATAGCAATACGAAATTCGGTTATATAATAATTTGTAATCTTATTTTTCAATTTAAAGAAAAAATGATTTAAAAAATTGCATTAAAAGTTTAATTTTTATATACTTATATAAAATGATAAAATGAATAGGTAAAATTTAAATGGTTACTCTTTATAGAACAATGTATATGTATATATTGTTACGAGAGTGTCATTATTAGTAACGACATCTTTAGTAGAATTCACGTGCGGAGGTCTCGTAACAGCATTACGTTTAGAGCATAACTCATAAAATTTGACTGAAATACTTCTGGACAATAATAGAGGAAGGAATGAAACGTATTTATGATACAATAACTAATCTTATTTAAATAAATTCTCGAATGTACGACCAAATATCTTTCTACGATTTGCAAAATCCTTTCCTTATATTACAGTAGAAATTATTCAATAACCATTAAATCAGCGCACATTCAATTCCATTTCTTAAGATCAATAACATTCGAAAAAAGAAAAAAAAAAAGAAAAAAGTTCTTGCGCTAAGTAATCGCTAAAATAGAATAGCGGCGCGGCCTCACACGAAGTGAACCTGAAAACTCTGTCAATTTGGAGAGGTCGGCAGAGCTCAAAACCCGTCCCCTGTATATATCATTTTCGGCTCGCGCAGTTTGTCATCTATTTGTCCGACGGAAGTGGCTCTCTAATGGCTCTTTGGACGTACGTCCATCAGCGCGAGATATCGTTGCAGATGCGTGAGAAAAATAACGTTAAAAAGGGGTCTCCCCGCGAGAAGAATAAGAAAAATAACGCGAGGAAAGGAGACTTTTGCTTTCGGTCGCGCCGTAAAGTCGCGGTTATTCTCGGTGGCGTAACCCTTTCGGTCCGACTTTTTTACTTGTCGATTTTATTTCGTTTCTGTCGAAGGATTCACTTTTTCCCTTTGGACCACAGACGTCGAGAAGAACACCAACTGCGGCGGCGGTCCATTTGCAGCGATGTTTCCGTAAATAACTAATGGCCCTGGCAGGGGTGCCTGTGGTGTCGCGTTTCACCACGGTACGCCCTATAAACCTAGGAAACAGATCCAGCTTTCTACCGCCACTCTGCCATATGGTTTCGCGACATGCTTTCACGCGTTTTGCTCCCTTTTATGTGTGCGAGAGGCATCACAACTGGCGCATCCTCGCTGGAGATGCCTCGACATCGCTATTAAATCTGTGTAAATATTCGATATGCTCTGCGGATATGACATCGAATATTTAACACGTGTTCGACGATTGTTTATGACTGACGTAATTTATCTAATACTGTAAAATGTAATGGCGTCTGTTACTTTTGATTCAATGAGCTCGACCGGATGAAATGTTTATCACTTGTTCGGTCGTGTTAAGTTGGCTACGAAATTGGAAAAATATCGAGCAGCACCTTGTGGGAAAAAAATATCGACCTGGCTGTCTAAGGCAGATGAATGTTTTTATCTTCGGTTCAAGTGTGTTTGTGAAATTTCAAGCGTTGAGATTTTTATCTCATTTCAATTTAGATAATTTATCTTTACAAGATATATGTGAAGTATTCAAATATACTTTTTTTTTTTTAGAACGTTCTCGTCCTTTCAGTTTTATAGATTAATGACCTGCCTCTCGTTACAAGAATTTTAAAGATTTTTTTTTTTTATCCGGAGGGAAATATGTAATGCAATAATTCTGCAGAAATAAAGTGCATTGAGATTCAAATTTCGCCATGGAGGTTCTAAAATTTTTTTTAACACAAAATGAAATTTGCATCTTGTTTTCCAATTACGAAACAATGAAAAAGTTGCTTCTAAAAGCCCTGGCTCGTCAGCTGCAAAAATGTAAACAATTTGTCTTCGTCTGGCTCCGCGTAAAGATCGCTAAAGCAGATTTAATTTGATATTTAATAAATAGGTCTGAATTCATCTTGGGTCAACTAAAACACTTCCCACAGTGCATTTAAATTTCGCAGTCAATAAAAGGCCGATCCACAGGTAGAGAGAATCCTTTCACTTTTACGAATGTCATTTTTCACTTGGAGAACTCTCGCTACCCCTAAGATCTCGCCGACCTAGAGCTATATGAACTGCAACTTGATAATTAATTTAAAAAAGGAAATAACACACATACCAACACATCGAGCAAAAAAAAAGACTTAATTCAGCCATGTCCGATCATAGTTCAGCTGAATTAATAGAATTCATTAACTATACAATTCCACGCTAAATAATAAAATTCGTTCCTCTTTATGTAAGCTGATCGACTGGTCGAATATACAAAAAAGACGGATTGGTAAAAAGAAATGTGTCGGAGGAATGGGTGAAGCGTAAGAAAAAGAAGACAAAGGCAAAGGCGCGAGACAAAGAGAGGAGGAGTTGGCTGCGAAAGATGTGGGGTTAGAAGAGAAAGATGGTCTTGGGAGAGAGTGGGGGGTGGGGGTGGGGGAGGGGGAGGGGTGAAATATAACTCTTGGCGAAGCGAAGAAGCAAAGGAGGAAACAAGACAAAGAGAAGCCGCGGATTATAATATACGAATCTCACAGGGAGATACTGTTAGAGATAAGAGATTGTGCAGTTCCTGAAGAGGTGCTCTGTGCAACGCGAATTATTATCACGAATGGTGCACAACGGCTCCCTAATGCCAGGTGCTCGAGAGAGAATGTTATAGAAGGGACGAAAAAGACGGAAAGATCAAAGATCACCGACCCAGATTATTTCAGATTGGAGTAATATATGGCCTCGGTGTGAAACTTTTAGTGCCGATATTGTATGCAGAATGTCACATTATGTACGGGGATAAAAAGTTATACATTGTTGCTGTTCGTTTACGATTAATCACAGGTGCAATTGCGAGCGTGTATAGGGAAATTAGTCTTGAG
Organism: Probaryconus sp. ZL-2020; assembly: GCA_022817065.1. Lineage (NCBI taxonomy): Eukaryota > Metazoa > Arthropoda > Insecta > Hymenoptera > Scelionidae > Probaryconus > Probaryconus sp. ZL-2020. The sequence goes on from JABFQA010002840.1 coordinate 4,261, forward strand.
GGATGACGTTTTTTGCCATTATTAAGAATCGACGTATAGTCGAGTTTTATGCGAGTAATATTAGTCGAAAGAAACTATGAATAACATCAGAGACGTTTCCTGTGTCGTTTGAATGTGGAACGCCTTAGGATTTTATTCGATTAGACTTGTGGGAGGGATGCGTTTTATTTCCAAAACTTACAACAAAAAAAAAAAAAAAACAACAAAATAAAATAAAAGTTTTTTATTTGTAGTAAACATATTGTTATTGCAGTAGATTTTTGCAAATATTTCTAAAGCAAGCTGTACTGTTATTTCAAGCAATAGTCTCCTGTTGCGTATACGTTTAAATTTGCCAAGTTGTTTTATATTTTAAATATATACAAAAATATTTTTGTAATTTAAAATATCACATCACTTCGTGCAGAAGTAATTTGTCTATCAACATAGACTGAGTTCCTTATAAAATTGATTGATTTATAACGACGGAACGCAAAGCAAAAGCTTTTAATATTTCAAATAAATATTACGCCGAGAACCTTAAGACTTCAAAAACATATATCCATCCGAAGTAATTTGGTTTGCAAACGAAGACATTGGGATGTTTATTATAGCGACGTGAACACATCGAAAACTAAAGGAGTGCGTTTGGTTTGGTAAGAAATAAGATATGGAGTGAGGGTCGATTCATGGCGGACAGAGACAAGAGAGGGTGCAGAGAGAAAATAGCAACCGGGCTTTAATATTGCATATCGGAGAAGAATGGTGCACGTAAGCACTTACACGTTCGCGATATATTTATGCCCATGTACATGCCTGCTCACGGTTATGACAAGAAAATCATACCATCACACTTGTGACTGCCGCGCGTATCGCATTAGTATGTATGTACACGTTTTTCTACGTGTGTACGTACGTTTTTTGAATTAACTATAAACAAACTAAAATCGATTTAAGTCTGCCGCAATTTTAATCAAATCCAAAAATAAAGAAATTCTTCTTCTACGTTTGCATAAATCGAGTGTAAAATACTTGTGAACAGAAGAAAATCCATATTATTGCATCTAAGAAAATTAATGTTTCAAAAGCAAAACCCTCAAATTTTAATGAGCTGATTCATGAAAAGAAATTGAGAAACGCGTGAAATCAAAATACTTCGATATATATTTGTGACAGAAATGTAAATGAAATTAAAAGGACAGTTACCCATTATTATTATTATTATGTTTACGTTAATGATAAGGATATGAAATTGTTTGTTGAGGAATTCCGAAGAAGTTCCCGTTGAATGGCGAATCGATAAAGACTGAAATTAGCTGGGGCAGAAGTTTTCATTTAGTTTCCTCCAAACAAAGTATCCAGCAATCGTTTCCTTTTATGAATCAGTTATGCGCGTTATAAATCTTCCGATATAAGCTTCATCTGAACTTCATCTTGTTTCCCCAACGCACTAATAAAGTTCATTCTTTATATATAACGTAAATAAAAAATTATGTTCCTTATGGACTGTCTAGGGATCTGCTTTTGTCACTAAATTTTGATTATGTCAAATATACGATGCTATTATAAAATGATCAGGCCTTTCATCATGTTGATCAAATTTATTCAACTGTTTTTATCTTCTAGAATTATTAAACGAGAAGGAAAAAAGTGTTATATTGTTATAAACTAAATTCGAAAACATTTTCCATAAATAGACAAGGAAAAAAAAGAAAGTAAAAAATTAACTGAGTAACTACTCGTGAGTAATTTGTATCACGTATCACATTTCCGGTGATAATTATGTTGCATAATTATAATATAATAACTTTTCGAGTTTTTTAATTATCGGCATTATTATTTTATCGCGAAATATTCATATATGAGAGGATGCTTAATTATTAGAATTGTCTGGACATATTGCGTTGGCGTTTTTTTCCTGTCTGAAGTTGAGCTATTATACCAATTATGTGGTATAATAATTATGAAAGAAATCAACACCACCAAAATAAGTATTCGAGTCGAATTCTTTAGCAAAGAAACTACGGTTTGTTTGAAAACGGAAGTTGATGATTTTTTTCCTTGACTTGCCTTTTTTAGACCGCTTGGAAACAGCTTTAAGTGGGCTATGCTTGAAAAGGCACAGCGATTGTCACTAAAAACATGACTTTCTGCTACGTTGCGCAAAAAGATTAGCCCCGGGGCAACACTTTTTCTCATCTCGATATGGAAAAATCTGTATAATCGCTCGTAGTTGTTCTACCTTTGTCACGTACTTTCAAGCAAAGCTTATATAGGCACAAGAATGCACATAACATTTATTTTAAATTAAAACTGGTTACGATATTTTTTTATCGTTAATATAATATTGCGTTAAAAAATAAATTTCAGTTATTTCAAGTTTTTGCACGAACGATAATTTTGGGGAATAAATCAGGACGTCAAGATTGTTAATATAATGATTAACAATCTTGACGTATTGTTAATATAATGATTTTACGATGTCAGTATTGTATTTAACTATTCCAATTTAGAATAGAAACTATAAATAGATATCCGCAACTTTAAAGCATCAAAGTTATAGAGTTAACTATTAATTTTCTCTAACTTTGTTACCCGCTCCCAGAATTGTATGATGATTTTTTAATAAGTACTAATTTATAGATTATTAAAAATTACGTGAATATTATTAAAAGTTTTATAACAGTGATAATAATAAAAGACCATGAAATTACATTTCTCCTTTGAAATGTAATTGTTCTTTTTACTCGCAAAAAGGAAAACAATTTTCAAACAAAACTTCAAATGGTTCGAAAAGCATTAAAAAGGGTAAAATTTGCCTTTGATAATTACAAAGTAAATGAGGCAAAAACTGACACGCAAAACGTAGATGCGAATCTACACGTCGACGACGACGACTTACGATATACGAGGCCGAATAAATAAATAGACAAAAGGGGTTATTTAAGAATGCCATAGCAACGAATTGGTCATGCCGCGCAGATGGGGATGCTGTGAATCATGGGCCATCGCTCCCCGGAGGATCAGAATTGCTTGTACGTCATACCAGGTTTTTGACACTTCAGGGTCTTTTGAAGTCAGCGATTTTCCACAGCGTCGTCGTCAATTCTTTGGCACCTTGCATACTGTCCCGTGCAGAAATATTTAGAGTGCAACGACGCGTGGACAAACAGTATTGAAGAAAAAAGTCCGAAAAATGATCAAAGTTCGCTGTTCTTAAAATAGTTGCTGAATTCTGCATTTTATTTATAGCTTTCGTCATATGAAATGGACCAGTTTTTTTAAACGAGAAATTTAGAAAATATATAAAGGAACTGTTTTTCCTTTAATTAAAGGGTTGATGTTTATTTTGGACATTGAATATGTTATGGGAGATAAATTCCAGCACGTGGATTTTTATGAACACCATCTTATTTTCAAGCGTTGAAATAAATCTTCAGCATGAATTTCACACCAGGTTCCTTGTTTTTTTTTTTTGTGGCTATGAAAAAAGTAAACTAAATCGATCTGCGTTACACTTAATTTATATTGAACAAAAAATCGATCGATCTGGTAAATTTCAAATCAATTAAAAGTTAATGCGTTATGCTTGATAGACAATTAGTTGGAACGTGGACGATAATAGATGAAATTAGATCCAGGCACGTGAGAGACTGTTAGACATTTTAAATGAACAATTTTTTGATCGTAATTTTGTGAAAGGGTTATTTGTCATTTTTGCAAAATGTTATTAAATAAAATTGAAATTGTTTTTTCAAGTTGCCGTAAGATGAATGGGAAGGCTTTCAACAGTGCTCATTGAAAATAAACTGATTTTTGTTTTAGATCGTGAATTCGTCAGTTCGGAAAAGTTAAGAGACGCGGCTATTTTGAAGGATTACCGCACCAATCGAGTGGAATGCTGCAAGAATGAGTCGACGAGTGAAACGGAAATCTCGCTCTCGCGGAACAACTCGTCATCAGCAACTAAAAGTGAGAAAATAGGCAAAGCTGAAAAAAAATGCGGCACAGAGGAGGAACCAACAGCTCGGAAGTCGTGAAATTTGTCAAGCGTGCTTTTTCTTGCTGCATCATTCTCGGTGGTTTAAACACGTAACCGTATTTTTATGAGCCGGGCTAAAATGTTCGTTTTAGATTTGTGCACTAAGGTGGCGATAGCAAAACGATGAAAAGCGCTTTTGGATGACAAATGCACAAAGTTTCTAATTTCGTTGCTGCTAATGGACGAAGCAAAGAAGAAGATGAAGTGCGGGGGAAAAAGAAAGTCGAGAAGCCAGTCGTAAAGACGTTTAAGAGATTACTCTAGATTTTCTTTGCAAAAAATCGCCGTAATTTTTATAATATAATTAGAGACACAATATTGTGTGCAAATATTTTTAAACTATTATAAAGTTAATACCGAATGAGAACTTTTTTCTTTTTTATAATCATTATTATTTTTAGTAAATTATTATCACCTATTTATCATTGACACAACGTTACTATATTTCAACAAATTGCACATTTTATATAACATTATAAGTTAACGTCAAAAATAAAATGAACGAGCTTTTACGAAATTAATTTTTTTATTTTTGTAAAGTTTTTTAACAGATTAAATGTTCAATCAATATGAAGCACTGGAAAATAAAACGAGAACATATTTAATGTATCTACATTTAAATTTAAAGCAGTTCAAATGATATATCACATGAAATATTTCGTTAGTATTTTACTCGTGCTGTAAGAGTTTAAAAATATAGTTATTAACAGAAGTATATATTTTTTTGCGTGGTTATGTATTTCTGTCGTTGAAAGACATTAATTTTAATCTATCAAATTTCAACATTATTTTAAAACAAAAACAAGGAATTTTTAAATACTGACATTTTGCATGAATTCTCATCCCGATATATCATTTTTCTTTACAAAATTTAATTAATTCTTCATTTTGTCAAATGTATACAATTTTCTTGTTTAAAACTGCGACTAAATTAATTCTCTAAGAAAATCAAGCTAAACATCGAAGTCGCGTTAAGGAAACTTTTTGCCAGTAGCTTATTTCGACGAAATCTGCGCTGTTAGAATAACTATTAAGCGAAAAATCAAGATAATTGTTCTCGAGAGAAGAAGCACGTGAAACAAACAATAAAGTTATTCGATCAAGTTTTTCGTTATACGAGTGAATAATACAATGTGTAAACGAGGTTTATTCCTAAAGCCGACGAACTTTGTCGCCTTTATAGCCTACTCTTATGGCCATTACTGTTCTTTGACAACAGTTACCATGCTCTATCTCCGCTATCTACTTCCTTCGCTATCCCGTCAGACAATATCTACAGCGTTATTTCCCCGACAAGCAATGGCGAGAGTGGTGGGTGGCGGTGCAGCAGACGTCACCCAATCGAACAGTAACTTTGTCACAGCGATTGGTTTTTGCTTTGGCTGCAGCCCAACAGAATCCAGTCAGCCATACGAATCTCCTTCTACAATCGATATACGAGGAACCCTTTGACAACGTCTTCGAAATGTCCTTGAATCATTTACTCTAGAAAAACTTTTCAGATACTTAACTATTTCGCCCAAAGTAAACTCACGATAACAAAAATAAAGATGTGGTTGCTCTTCAAAAAAATAGCTATCAGCCAAAAATTTACAGTCGAATGACGAGATTCAAGAAACACAATTTGGATATTGATGTTTTCTTTTATTTTCGAAAAATGTAACTAATATTAAAATAGTCCGGATTTAAGAGACAGATACTCAGTAATCATTATGCGGACGTGTTATTTATATCGACATGTGAAATTAAAATTGATTATCTTGTATTAAGTTCTAATAATATGTAGTGAGATGTGGTTATATCTGGAAACAGAACATATATGAGATTTGCAAATTTCAGTAAGTCACTTCCCATAATACATCCTCACTCCGAAGCTGCACAAAATGGTTCGACAATCAATACTGCATTCTGATAAATTACACTAGTATAATTTCGTCCTTATAACATAAGCTAAAAGTGCTGCATCGCATCTGAATTGAAATTTTCTTGACGAGCCCAATTAAAACGTTATAGCAATTAATTCATTTCCGGTGATTTGTTCCAAGTCATATTACACGACGTTAATCAACTACTATTTTTACGAAATTTTTCGAACGACGTTTCGATAATCAAAAAACGAAATTTAAACGAACGACCAGTCTCCAGATAAATTTAAAAGCAAACTCTGTATATTCCTTTGTTCAAATTTTGTCTAAAAGATTAAGTGTCAAGAAGGAAAATTGATAGGGATCTGATAAAAGTGTGGAGTTATCAGGCATAGGTCAACATCGATAGCATGTCTAAATGAGCTTAAACAAAAAAAAAAAAAAAAAAAAAAAAAAAAAAAAAAAAAA
>JABFQA010002841.1:0-10610 GCA_022817065.1 Probaryconus sp. ZL-2020
GGACTTCCTTAAATTTATTATAATACAGTCTTAAAATAAAACTTTTAGTTGTAGTCAATCTTTAGATAATAAAACCTATTATTAATTGTTTTCAAATATACAATTAAATAACTTCAAATAATTGTTCTTATAGTCCATCATACAGGACTAATTAATTAGTAACTAACATCTTCATAATAAAGTATGCTGTATTTGAAAATTATTTATCGTCAATAATTCTTTCGAAAAATTCTTGCAATCAATTTCGACTACACTTCTTCTAAAAAACCTTATGCCAAAAACTGCAATTACTTTTATAATTGAGTTTTAATAAGAAACCGAGAGCTGAAATAAAATTGAGCGAGTCGAAATTGTCTGGCAAGTTGTGTCCGGGTGGCGCGCGTCTGTTCGTACGGTGGGGTAGTTGAGGGAGGGAAGGGGGTGAAATAAAATAAACGTTAAATGCGCCTTTCGTTACATCCGTAAGCAGTAACATCAAGCTTAAAGACAGGAAAATTTTAAACATGGCGGTGTAAGCGCGGACAGACAGGCGCACGACACGTCGATCAATAGCGCCTTGTTTAATATCAGTTCTCCAACTCCGTACAGAGCCAGTTTCAAGACGAGAGCGAAATAAATGAACTTCGTTTAAATATCGTTCTTTTTCAAATTTATCACCCCTCCTCCTTCGACGTTGTGGAACTTCAAGGAGGACGTCCATTGAAATTCGAACGAGGAGACAAAGTCAGTTCGACCAAACATCCGTTTACCATTTACCATTTCACGCAAATCTCATCGTCCACGCGTTAAGCAATTAACGCTTTAGAACAAACGTCCTGGCCAATGTATATGCGCTACGGCTAATTTAACAGCTCGCAGAGGTCAAAAGTTGCTTGAAACTTTGGACAAGTACTTTCTCCAACTGTCGACGAAAGCGCCGGCTATGATCCGGAAGTTTCAGATTATCGCCTTCGCGATGAGAGTTCCAGAGATTCTAACGTTGGACAATTGGAACTTGGAATAATTAATGCCTGAAAAACTGTCCCCTACCTACGATTATTGATTTAACGTTATTACCGATTTGCGGGCTTGCACAATCGATGAATGATATTTTTCATATCATTGGATTTTGTTCAACCAGAATCTCCACGTTCGTGGAATCTAGTTTGGGAATGGGTCTAACTGGTAGGCCATAAATCCTCGTAGGCTTTGTTTGGGATTACATCTGTATGAAACTTGAAATCATTTGAAATGGAAATTAACACGCAGAAAACAGTATTATAAAAATTAATATCTAATTTTTTTAATTTGCCAACAGGTTCATAATTTATATCAAGAAAGATATTAATTCTACAACATAATCTTTTTGTCTTCGTGCCGCTTCCGGTCCAGATGGAACTCTGACAAATCTATTGGTAATTTAATAAAAAAAAAAAGGTACTCACCCTAGTCGTACCCTTGCCTCTTCCTCTTCCACGTTCCCTGAAAGCTCCTTCTCCAGTTTGTAGGTGATACAAGTGCTGAAAAGAAAAAAGAGAAATAAAAATTAATAATAAACATTTAACGCAATCTACTTGTAATGACGGACTTGATAGTTATCGACACAGCAGCCTATCGTAATCCCAAGGCTACCGTGTCGTCTCAATTGGCCTCGTTAAGTTCAATAGAACTCATGTTAAAAAGTATAACGTATCGCAAGTAACGTATTTAAATTTAATGCAGGATACAAAAAATTGTTCTGGCGAATTAAATAAAATTGAAAACAATCATTTCTATGGGACAAAATGAACATCGAAGGACGTTCCGCATCAAATCTAATTTATATTAATAACAGGCATTAAGTGATTGCCGCAATTTAATCCCATCAGCATCGGCGAATTTTATTAGCGAAACAGCGTCGGTAGGAAATAGCTATTCCCAGATTCGAATGTTTAAAACCTGCCTTATCTTCGACGAGTTCGGCCTTTTCCTCGTCGATTTTTGTGCCGAGATGGCAGTACTCGGTGGTAAGTTGTCGTACAAGAATGCAGCTTCCAGCGTTACCGACAACAGTCTGCGAAACCGGGGGATTCCCCTGACAGGGTGAAGCCGCAGCCGCACAGAGAGAGAGAGAGAGAGTGAAATAAAAGAAAATTGATTTATCTTTCGCTCTCGCAGTGCCCGGAAAATTAAATTATCAACCCCAACTCGCAACCAGCGAACTCGACGAGTGTGCTTTTCGAACGGTCCAATTCAATTTCAGATTATTACTACGCATGTGTTCAGTCATATTAATATTCCACTTTGCGTTGAATTTCAGGAATCCAATAATCAAAGTTTGTTCGCCATTATTAGTCAAACAATTTGGCAGCGGTCGAAAAAAGAAATCGCTCGAGTGATTTCATTTAAACAATATACAGTTGGAAGCAGGAAATGTAATTCAAGTTGGTCCTTCGTTTAATGATAAAAAATTGAAACAAACGAACCAATCATTTAGGAACATAAAATCACAATGGTCCCAACTTCTGCAGCTGGTCCATCCGCAGCTGACAAAAATCCAGTATAATCGATGATTCTCCACGATTTGCATAAACGATCAATTACTCACGTGGGGTTTAAGACGATAAACAAATTACTGGACCAAGCAATGATTAAACAAAAATCAATGTACACATCAAACTTGAATAATTGGAAAACAACGGCCAAAGAATTAATAATCCTCGTAAAAAAAGAAAAAAATAAATAATAAATGCGTTAGAATAATGAGAGCCGTTGGAGGCAATCTCATAAAAGTCATAAAAATAGGTATAGCCTCTAGGTATAAAGCAAGAGAGACAGCGAGCGTAGCCTATAAAATGGATAAATGAATAATGATAGGCGATAAGCGTTAGGATCATCCACGCATGGAATTTCTGTTGGGTGTAGATCGATGGGCAATTACTGCCCTTATATTTTACGACGCGTAACGTTGGGAAAAAAAGATTTTGCTCTCTCTTTGCGTCCTCCATTAATTACGCCCTCATTCGCGCCCCAAGTGCAGCCCTTGCCGATGCATTGCCGATATTGACATTTGCCTTGTGTGTCTCTCTTGGAAAGAGGCCAAAGAAGAAGGCGCCGGAGGTGGATGGGGCGCGGGAAAAGTACGTAACATGGAAAAAAAGGAGGAAGAGTGGAGCAGAGGGAAAATAGAGCCGGTGACGCAGACCCCTGTCTTTGGAGCGTGTGCTTATTGACTATACGACTATACACGCGTTTTCTGGATGCTACGCGAAGACAGGTAGGTTGGTAGGTAGGTAGGTCGACAGTGGCTGAGGTAGGAATGTACGCACAAGGGAATTAGACCATAATCGCTCACGCGTTCAGCGCGAAGGGGACGTTTTCACACCTCGGACCTATCTCGCCGTGTGAAACGCAAGGCTCCTGTGTAATAAGAAATACAAGTCGAACCGCTTTACGGCGATTACCGAGTCCTCCAGCGTCAGTGGCCATTAAAATAGACATTAAATGATAACAGGCATTTCGTGAAATATGCTTTCGGGATGACTTTGGGCCTTCGGGAGGACCTGGTAAAATGGACAATTTTTTAACGAGGAGCCCGAGGTGGATTTTCTTCGGTTCCGATGGAGCGGAATGAAGATACGCGCCGAGCAAGTCGACTGGATGTAATTTTCATATAATAGATGGAATGTATATTGGAAAGTCACTAGGAAAGGGGTTGCGAGTTACTGAAATATATATATATATATATTGAATTCACAAAGGATTTTTTTTAATGCGTCGATTATTCTTTCTTTTTTTTTCTACGGAAAATTGTGCTTTGTTAATTATTGCGAGTGAGAAGTTTGAGAGGATTTGCGAGGGTTACTTTTGTATTTGATTTTAATCCAAGTCATTAAAGCAGTGATAAGATGTTGGGAAATTATCATCATACCTGTACATTGCCTATGTAAAAATTATTATACACATTTGTTGGCACTGGTTTTTTCGGTTTTAGAATAACAACAATTGGACACTTTTTATTCATTGTTGAAACTTTAATCTTCTGCTGACTTCGTCAAATTGTTTATGGGAATTACAGATGTAATTATTATTTTATTATTAATAGAAAAATTGTGTAAAATTTGTTTGCACAAAACATTAACTTCTATCTATCAGTTTATGCAATTTTAAAAACAAATGACAATTCGCGAATTGTGCGCACCGGATGAGTTCGCATGAACGTTTAACGAAAAAAAAAGAACTCGTTTTTATACTTCCTCGCACTTTTGTTGATGTCTGATGGCAGCACTTTTCTGCGTTTGTCGACAATTTCATTAATTTGAATGTTTGACTTTTGTGCACGTTTCTGAGGATAAATTAGCTTATTACAATACTACTTTATTTTGAAGATTTTTCAATTCTGTATTCATGCCGATGAATAATATAAAAAATTCTTTCGACGTAATAACGTGATTCGTGTACAAAACATATTTATATCATGATATTCAAATTCTATAAATACGCACAAATTGACCCTAACTAATTTATTGCATGAGAAACTATTTTACGTTTATTATATAAATATATGATACTTTTTTCAAAATAAAAATCCATTAAAATGCATTATAACGTTGTAAACGTTTGCACCAATGTCCATGCAATTTTCATTTCCAAGTACAGCTGACAGAACTAATTAAGAGATGCGTGAGTGATCGCATTAATCAGTATGAAAAGATTACGTGTAATAATAATCTCTCTAATGTCATTGGGAGCTCACGCCGGAAATTCGCGAACTTCTAAATAAAGTTTCGGCTTTGCTGGCCGGAATACCGTATGCGGAGCCAATTACAAGCACGCGTGGCTTTGCAGCTGTCACTCTGATTGAACGATAAGCTAATTAAAATATTCCGCAAATGCGTTTTTCAAATTTCGCGGCAGATGCATACAGTACGATAAGTATTATTGCGACGTCTTCGCAATTACATATTTGCAATACGACTTTTCGCAGGTAACACCTTCGACTGTGAAAAAAAAATGACTTACATCTTTTTAATAAGTCCCTTCTTTTCATTTCTTGTATTTTTTTTTAAATTTTTTATTACCAGATTCTATCAATTTTACGTATCGTATGTCAAGGAAACGCTTTTTTAATTGCTCTCGTAAAATGAATTACTTCATTAACATTCGACAATGTACTATTAACATTGAATTTAAATTGCAAAATAAGTCGTTAGCATAACATTTAATTTGTTCTTGGACAATTATATTTTCTACGTTTACGTTTGTATCGCTTGTAAAATAATGTAGACTAAACATTAAATGTACTTCTAAATAATGGTTAAAGGAAACAGTTTGTTAACAACAGCCGGCTCTTATGTATTTGCTTAACGTTGGTTGACATCGAACATTTGCTACTGAAGATGGAATTGTAACTAAACACATTCATTTGAAAAGATTTCCTAACCATTTAGGTATTTTTTTAATGTCGAAAGTAACTGTTTGTATTATTAAAAACACTGTAACTAATACCTTTCAATTTAAAATAATATAATGAGTTTTGAAAAAGTTTCGACATACTTGATATTCCTTTTATGAACAAATAAACTGTACCATGATATTTAAAGATCAAAGTATTGTTTTAATTAGAAGCATTTATACATAAAGAGCAATTTTAAAATTCTCTCCAATCTTGTTGCGCATTATTTTGTAGCGCGGAAAATAATTAGAAAAGAAAGTATTTCAATTATTTTTAGCGTCTTTGAAGAAAAATACTTAACAACAAGACTTTCTTCGGTTACTCATCATGGTTATTTCAGTAATTTGTCCAATAAAAGTTTAATGCTTCATGGAATTTATCAGAAGCAAGAAACATTGTTTCGAGACAGCTGGATTCAGGCGATCTTGTCTCGCGAAAAAGAAACCTGGCAGGTCAGCTGACTTTAATTTCGACAAACCATTTCGTTTTGCCACGATACGACATATGGTTGGCGGCGGAAGAGCCGTTACATATTTTCATTAGAGCTTGGACTGTTAGGATGATTTCGAGGACAGGTTGATGAAACTGTCTCAGATAATCCATCTTACTAATTACGGCTAATCATACCTAAAAAGTATTCCTAAAATTATTTGATAACATCTAACACCATTTACTGGCGTAATGGATCTTGAAAACCATCCATCCTGGAATAATTAGTAACTTTCAAACAATTGTTTCTCTGTTTAAATAAACATAAAAGAAAAAATTGCGAAAGAAATAAAGGAAGAGAAAAGTTATCTTTTATTTCAGAAAAAAAAAAAAAAAAAAATTATTGAAATCTATAGCATTTTGATGCGATTTGTTAAAAGTCACTTGACCCTGATCGCGTTTACTTGTCCAGAACGCGTTGGCTTATTCGGAACATTTTCAAGGTTTACAAAAATACAACGTTATATATGACTGAAATAAAATTATCGTCATCGTTATACTAAAACTTATTTTAGAAATCCTTCCAGAGCATATACACGCCGATATTAATCATAGCAGTCTCGCTTGTTTTCATGGGCTCTCGACAGTCTCGTTCGTCGCAGTCAGTTTATGTTATTTCTCTGTCGTTTTTTCACATAGAATCTTCGAGTACAAACGCGTGTACCATTGAATAATGAAAAAAGAAAAATACTCCTAAATTTTGTTACCAGAAAATCATATTACTCGCACCTCCAAATTCAAACACTTTTTATCCAAATTATTATCCCTAATTCTTTTCCCTATCTTTCGCCTTGATCATTTACAAAACTTTATTATGTATTTAAAAAATTTGAATAAATATAGGCATATTTTTACGTCTCTATCATATCGTGTACAATAAAAGTAAGGCATTAAAACGTTGTAAAGTTGTAACGTGTTATACGTATAAATAAGCCTGGCGTACAAATAATATCTAGTAACGGCTTTAATAATTATTTTTACAGCGTTTCCGAGTACGTTCTTCGTTGGTCTTGGTTGGGCGCTTCGCAGCTGGCCCTTTCCAACCCCGTGGCATAAGGACATTTGTACATGTGAGCGTGAAACAAGTAGGTCTCGCGACTACGCCCGTAAAACACGCAGGATGCACGCTTTTTCACGTTCAACCGCCACGTCACGAGCGTGTTTACGTTACTGCAATCTTCCACCTAATTCTTTTAGCTTGCCCCTTTCCCCACCACTCCGTCAACTACCCTCCGTACACACGACCAATTTCCAGCGTATCTCCACTGTTAATGTTCCCAGACAAATATTTACTTTTCGATCGTTTTACTGCCAAACCTCAGCAGGATGTTAATGTCAGCGTGGTCAAAAATCTAAAATCCGTTGTACGAACAACAAAATCTAGACCAGAACAAAATGATCTATTTCCGATGGAAATTTATAGAAAAAAAAGAAAATGTATCGTATTATTATTTTTGTTCTCATCGTGAAATGAATCATCTTAATCTTAAGACCGATTACTAAATAAAATGCAAGTTGGACACTCGTACGATTTATAAGGGATTATATTATTTGTTCCAAGACTCTTGTTTTGATGAGTTCACCTTGGGGTATTTCCGTCAACTTGGGGTCATTGATAGAACGTGTAGGAATTTTTTTGTCTTTCATCCAGGGCTTATCCTGAGCGATTGGGTGCGAGATTCATGATGGGGAAGGAAGGTTACATCTAAAATCAAAAACAACCCCGTAACGCGCGCACACGCACACACACGACAAGGCCAACCCTCCTGTATCTTCCGCATTCTTTCTCACAGTCGAAAATAGTAAACATCTATTATTCCCTGCTGCTAAATTGAATGCAAAACTCTCAACTGTACAATTAATCATCCGACATATATTAATCGTCAGAATTTTGGTGTTTTTAAGCAATAGTTTTTTTGGTCCACCGAAGTTCGTCACTGTCAATGTCAATGATTTGAAGCTGTGCAGGCTCAGGAACACATGGCCCACAGGGATTGTCGAGTAATCGTGTTTTCACAGAAGCAAACAAACCCGAAACTTCAGTAACCAAAATAATCGACAAGTAGGAGATTCCATTTTCTTTTTTTTTTTTTTTTTTCATATCATCGAGTGTAAAGGAATAAAAATTTTTTTTCAACGTGAGAAAAGAAAATAAATTTCAGTCACTTTGCATTCGTTGAGTCAACCGACATGGATCGATACGCATCAGGACAAGGTGTTTTTCGTTGGCGTGTGCGTGAAGACGTCGATCGACAGGTGTTCACGGCCGGAAGGCCGCGATCATTGTAGCGTGTCTGGTAATATGAACTTGCGCGGAAAATTAACGGCTGTATATGAAATTTCACTCACGTGTAATTACACTTGGGAAACAAGTGTAATTCTTTTCTTTTTTTTTATTATTATTATTATTTTCAAATGAAATTAGGGCCTCTTTGTTTTTCCCCGAAAAGCAAAGTAATTCCTTACGGGACGTTGGTACCGATTCCAGGTATCCTCGTACTTTTTAATAATCCTATTTAGTTCAGTCGTTAACTCCGTTGACGTGTAATTAACGATTTGTCAGATAATTTCGTTTCGTTCGGGGAAGCAAAAAACATGGATTCAACCGGTGTTAAATTATGAGCACGTGGTTGTGTTATTGTTTCCTCGCGAAAGGGACAGACGAAAGAGGGTCAAGCGTCTCAGATACTCCGAAGAGGGATCTCATTCATACGCTCCATCCGCAATCTCGAAATTCACCCTGCGCTTGACTTCTCGTCTGCTTTCGGCAAACGGTACATTACAAACAGAAAAGGGTAGCCTCCTCGTGCCAAAACGCCCGACGTCTCGAAGGGGACACGGGATTTGGCCATCTGATATCTTAATACGATATTAGGGGAGTTACGCCCCCGTACTTCACTTAACGTTATACAACGCCGACGACGTGTTGACGACACAATGGTAGGTCAGTGCGTACCCTCGTCATCACCTCCGAAGATAATAACTGGTCTTGCGTTACGCGATCTTATTTTATCCCACAGGCGGAGTAATTGACGACAAAAAAAAAGCAATTGTTCCAGACGATAGTACTGAACTATTACGTACCAGGTGTTTACGAGTCACCGACAAAGGCTGTTTACCACATTTGCAATCTTTGAAATTCGCGTTTCTCTTCTCTTACTTAAATAATCATATATAAATAATGTTTTAAACAAATATATACTGGTTTAAAGTTTTTATGATCCATAAAAAGTTTGAAAGACTATCACCCTCGCGTGTAATTGACTTGAGACCAGCAATACGTAATGTATATATGGTGGGGTACTTACTAAATAATTAGACAGGAGTCCCCTTTCTTTGGGCCCCTTAAAATTACAAGGAACCCTCTTCAATAACTCCCCCATGAGATTCAAAATCTCGTGGCACGAGCCAACGGGAGGAGCTGCGGCATTGTAACGCATCTCATCACTGCCTCATGTGCCAATATTTAAAAGCCACCTCTCCCCTCCCTATCTGCGCTCTTAACCACTGCATCAAGTTTCGCACAACTTTTTGCAGACCTCTGTAATTTGCCGGCTCGAACGAGCGGTAATTTTCTGTCGCAAGTTGTGTCCTTTCTTTTCCATCGCGTTTCTTCGACAAATGAAGAATCTCTTCAGGTCACAACTACCTGCTGCGAAGACGGGTCGATGGGACAAAAGTCGACCGCGAAGGGACGAACACTGCCGTGCGATCAGAACAGGGTGGAACGGTGAAATTTTCCCTAACCTATATTCAACATTGGCGACCCTGACCCGGACAACAATCATAACACACACCGCCCTTACACCTACCTCCACGTTCACGACAAGAGGGTCTTTCCACAACTGAGGGTTCCGGTCGTCCGCCACGTCTGATGGTTTACATTTTATCGCACCCCCTTCTTCTCATCCGAGGGATTCCGCAACCTGGGTTACATCTCCAAAAGCCAGGCTCGCTGGGGTAACTTCGTGTGTCTTGTTAATTGGTTTGTAATCGCCTCATATTACGTGGGATTTTATGATTTAATCACGATTCGTATCTCTTAGGATTTCTATTATTCCGAAACAATCAATTCACTTTATTTCCATTATATTCTGATCGATGTAGAAATATATAGAATTTTATGTTTTGCCATTTTTTTATTGTTGTTTAAGAAAAAAAAAAATGATTTGATTTATGGTACGACATTACTGTAGCACAACACTGTACTATAATCTTATATTAATTAATCTCAATAATCGAAACGCATATTAACTGTCGAAAAATAAAGGATTTCATCGATTGATTGATTTACTTGAAGAAATTATTTTCTGAGAACGACTACTTATTTTTGAAAATAGAATGTGAGCCTTAACTGCTCCCAATGCACAAAATAGAGACAGATGGCCCGAACTTGGCAACGCTCTCTAAGAGCATCTTGCAATCGTGCTACAAGCCTTGAAGGTAAAATGCAACGCCTATCCCGAAGCGTTTAATTTAACCCTCAAATCCTTGTAATTACGAAATCTTGTTCTGTCGTTAATCAATACCCGTCCAAAATCCACGACTGGGCTTTACTTTATCCTGTCAGACAATTATCCCAAATTCGCATAATTTTTCTATTTAAAAAATATTTCGACTCTTTATCATTCGATACAATTTTTTTTATCAGCACCATATAATTAATTTCAGTCAAAGAACGTAAAAGTACATCGTCATTTTTATTCAA
>JABFQA010002842.1:0-10609 GCA_022817065.1 Probaryconus sp. ZL-2020
TTATATTTATTACTTGCATATATTAATTAAAATAATAATTAACAAACAATAAACTTTTATATTTAATAAGAAAATTGACTGAATCTTAACTAAAAACACTATCTTTAAAATTTTGATCTTAATATTAATCAGTCTTGGAAGGATAATTAATAATTATATTTAATATTGTTTGTTATTAAGAATGCTGCTTCTAATTCATTTTCATTTTCTGGAAAAAAAAGAATATATTGTAATTAGTAAATTGAATTTATAATTTTGTCATATAAAAACTAAAATTTCTTACTTTTGAATTTGAGCTATTGTCAACCACAGGTATCTTTGTTCCTTTACGTAATTCAGACTTTGATTTAAGTTCAGAATTAAGTATTTCAATATTTGTATAATCGACTTTAATATATAATGGAATGTCATATTGTACTCTGCCTATGACTTTAATTTCTTGTCCAACTTGTAACTTTTTCACTGATTTATCCAAACATTTAATATCAATTTTAAATGTTAAATCGGTTATTGTGCTAGTTAAAAATACTTCATCTTTGTCAATTAGATCAAATTCTGTTTTCAAAAATCCAGTAAGTTGAACTAAAAGAAAAAAGAGAAAATGTTAATAATTTGTTATAAAACATATATAATAAAGAAACTTTGAGACGGGTTAATAACAATTAAAAAATAAATACCAATTTTTCCAATATGATTACCGGTATCTTGAATGGATACAGACGGTGGTGGATTTCCAATTGTTTTATTAAAATCAACCGGTTTGTAACGTCCAATTATGTTTAGTAATGTGTTTTTGTGTATGGTTAGATCAAATTCTTGAATCTTTAAATATTCATCTCTTGTTCGAAAATGTCCAGTACTAAATGCTCCATCTATATGGAGTACCTGTAACATTTAATTATAATTATTTATAAAAACGTTTTTCGTATAATTGTAATCTGAATAACTATTTTTATTTACATTATTTATGGAAACACGGTGTTCGTAACGTGACATATGCTCTTGAAACATTGAGACCTGTATTCTCCACAGTGGAGAATTCTCATCTTGTTGAGGTATATTTGTTAAAATAAATTTCATTATTTTCTTTGCACCATATTTTGTGTTAACTATTTGTGAACTGTCAAATGATTCCACACGACCAATAACTTCACTGAAATATAATATAATGAATATCATATAATATAATGAATATACTAAATATATTTATAAATGAATAAATAAATAAATAAATAAATAAATAAATATTGATATTGTACTTACACAGTATGGTCGTATAAACGTGTTTGTTTAAACAAAGCAATTGGTGAACAATTACCCATTACATCTAATGCAGCATCTTTCATAAAATCTTCTTCTCGTTCCGTGTTTTCTTTATCAAAATATTCAATTTTGTCTTCTTCTTCAGTCTCTAATGTTGATCGATTTTCAGGACCATAATCAATTGAATCTACAAAATTAATTTTTTTATATTATATTAAATAATATATTTATGTAAAAATTAAAATAAAACTTGTTTTAAATTGGTATAAATCCCTAATTATGAATAAACAATTATAAATAAAGCTCGGATTATTATTGTAATATATAAATATGTAATATTAACTTATAAGTCTTAAACAACCAACTTTTATTTTAATAATAATCCAAGCTTTAGAAATTAATTTTTTTACATGCAGATATTTAAAAAAAATATATTTTATATAAAAAAGAACAAACAATTTCTATAAATTAATTATTATAATTGCAATTCTGCAAAAAGGATAAAAAAAATACAATGAAATAATTTATTAATTGAATCGAATTTTTTTAAAGGTTATAAAACGTGCTTTTGCATTTCTTATGGACATTTTTCCTTTCAAACAAAAATCGATTCAATTATGAATAAGAATAATAACAGATAAAACTTACTATCCATACTATTTATCGTTTTCCCTTTTTTTTTTATATATATTAAATATTTGTTTAAATATTCTATTGGACAAAATGCAACTGTATCACTACTTAGATTTTTTCCCTCGTTTTTCTCGTGAAGACTTTGTAGACTCTGCTATAGAGTGTCACTAACATTCAACATATTTGTTTTCTGAAATAGTGGCGCTACCATACGATGAAATGGTATACTGGGAAATTGAATTCAATTATTAACTGGGAAATATCCATTACAAATTTAAAAAAAAAATTGAAAAAATATTGCAAATATTTATAATAATTTGTAAAATAACAATTATAAAATTATTTATACAGACAATTTCATATTTTTTAAATATTTAAAAATATCTTTTAAATTATTTTATAAATATTTTCTGAAAAATTTTGAAATGTGCCCAAATTTAAGCAGTTTCGTCAGAATTTTTTCTAGAAATTGAATGAAAATTAATTATTAGTAGAATTAATATTTCAACTAAATTTAATTAATAAAAATAAAAGAATACTTTTTGATAATATGAAAAATACATAATATACTGCACATTATAAGCTTTGCACAATTCCTGATAAGGTATAATTTTATTATATATATATATATATATACATATAAGATCTAAATAAAAGCTAAAAGTTCATCTATTATAAGAAAATATCTTCTTTAATAAGATTCAAGAAAATATTTCTTTGAAAACATAATTTTTTATAAAATTTGATGAATTATATTTATCATTGCTGATATAAATTTTAAGAGAATCCCATGAACGTACTCTTGAAAATGCAACATAAATTTGACCATGAACAAAAACGTCTTTTCTTAAGTCTACTGCTACTTTTTCAAATGTTTGACCTTGTGATTTATTAATTGTCATTGCAAAAGCTATTTTAATAGGGAATTGTCTACGTTTTAATGTAAAAGGATAAACATTTTCATAATTTAATGTTATTCGATGTAAAAAAATAATTTTACCCGATTTATCGCCAGTAAGAATTTCGCATTTTAATGAATTATTATTTAAATCTAAAATCAATAATCTAGTTCCATTACATAAACCCTCACTAATATTGAGATTTCTTATAAGTATTACAACAGTATATTTTCTGAGGGTAAGTTTATGTGGTGGAAGAGATGTTGGATTTAGTGTATTTAAATATTCCGGTAAAATTGTTTCATTTAATTTCTCATTAGAATTATTAGATTCTGCTGTATCAATGCTAGTATAAACTACTTCTGTAGTTTCTGGAAGTAATGAAATAACCTTTTGATTGATTTCATCAACATCGATATTCCTAGCTGCTAAAATAACATATTTAGATGCAAATTTAAATTTTTGTTGTTCTATAATTTCTTTATACATATCATCAACAATTATATCTGTATTATCTGTAGCAATAAATTTATCAGGAAGTGATATATTGTCATTACAATCGTTAAGAACACCATTACCAAGTTTTAATAAAAAATCTGCAAATTCTTGTTCTTGAGGGAAAGTTCTCATATTTTCAGTTAATGAGAAAATATAGAAATATTTCCACAATTCGCTGCGTTTGATTGATAAATCTACTATCTCTGATCGAGTTCCATATTGTTTTACTGGTAGAAGTTGTCTGAAATCTCCTCCTAAAACAATTACTTTTCCACCAAATGGCTGATCATTTTCCATGATATCTCGAAGAGTTCGATCTACAATTTCCAATGCATATCGAGGTGCCATAGGCGCTTCATCCCATATAAAAACATCTATTTTTTTCAAATTTAACGCTTCTTTAGAATCTAGTTTTATGTTTGAACATGAATCTGAAAAGAGCGGTACCGGCAATCCAAATGTTTTGTGGACAGTTTTTCCATTTGGAAGTAATGTCGCAGCTATACCAGTAAATGCCATGTTACATACAGTCTTATTTTTATTCTGTAATAAATAATATAATGTTGTATAAGTAAATGTCTTACCTGATCCACCTGGACCATCAATATAAATACATTTTTTTGTTGAAATTTCTGAATCTTCGACAACTACATCTATTATATAATCAATAATTTCTTTTTGTTTTTCATTTAATTTTGCATATTGATGTAACCCAATATCAATATTATTTTCATTTATAATATTATAAACATTATCTTCATTCTCGTCACTTAATTCTATCATATCAAGAGATGGATCTAATTTTATACCTGGAAAATTAGAAATACTCCATCCTTCTTTCTCTAAACTATTACAAATTTCATTATAACTTTTTTTCATTCCAATATTATAACCATATTGTTTTATGTAATCCTCTGCCATAGATGATTGGAATTCGGTCCAAAGATTTTCAGGTTTTGCAGGCTGACAATGCATCAAAATTCGGATAAACAAATTTCTTAAACTTTTTGGCATCATCCAACTTGTTGCTTCTGTCATAGCATATCGCCATTCATCATCGTTTTCGATAAGTCCTAATGCTAAACACGTTTGGATAAAATTAGGATAAATTATTCCATTCACAGTTCTTAAATCTTCATAACTTATAGCTCCTTTAACATTCAGTAATAAAATTCTCAAATGAAATAATTCTACTTGCGATGGACTTACTGAATACATTCGTCCAATAGTTTTAAAAAAACGTTGTCTTTTTTCCCATTTACCAACCATTTTTCCATTTACTTTTATTTTTTTGAATATATAGTTAGATGGAATTTCAGTATAAAAATAATTTTTAGCTTCTGGATCTCGTGAATTCAAATTAAAATAATCAAGAAGCATAGTTACTCCATCTATAGACGATCTTATATCATTATCATCTAACAAATTACTATTAATTATAACAGTTTGTTCATTAGGTAAATGTACAGGTAATCGCGTAATAGCATGACTTTTCTCTTGTAAAGGTTTACCTAAAATTCGCCAACATGCCTCTACTGGACCAACATATCGACCTTCAACATAATCTTTTATTTCGTCATGAATAATTTCGTTATTACTATTATTATTAAATTGTTCTTCGTTGTTTTGATTAGTTACGACAACTTTAGCAGCATCATGTCCTTTGTAGATATATTTGTACAAATATTTTACAGATTTAATACTGGACACAATCTCAACATTAATATGACTATCAAATATATGTAATAATTTTGGACAATATGGAACAACATATCTATTGTCAACCATATAACCATTTAACCTATCATGTACTGTACCATCATTTCTTCGTTTATATTTAGGATAACCATTGTCATCAGTAGTTGTTTCTTCTTGAAAATTTTTGGGAAAATTTTTCGAACATTTATTATTTACCATGCACCAATCGCCACATGGACCATGAATCATGTTTTTCATAACAATATTATACAAATTATTGTCAACATTTTTATCAGGAATTTCTGCTGAAATATGTTTATCAACTTCTTGTGGCGTAGATAATTTATTTTTTAAAGTAAGCAGCATATGAATATGTGGTAAACCCCGCTTTTGAAACTCTATAACGTATACATAAGCTAGTACTGGTCCAAATAGTTGCTGTCGAATAATGACATCAATAAGATAATCTTTCTTGATATTAAATACTCGAGCACAAATATCAGGTCTATCTGATGCTTGTTGTCCAGGTAGTAAATTTTCTTGAATTTCTTTCCATTTTGGATTACATGTCATCGTGAGGAAAATATCAGGTTTTCCATATTTCCTCACAATTGCCATTGCATCTTGATAATTTTGTATCATGTTACGTGGTGAACCAATGAATGTTGACGGTAAGATAACCATTTTTCCAATTCTAGCACCTTGTTTGTCCGCAACATTGTCCAAGTAATCAATCAAACCCTGATACGAATCAGCTCGTAATTCTTTTTGTTTAGATTTACAAAAATTTATTCTATCTTTTTCAATTTTAACATAATTATCTACAACCCATTGTTGAAAAAGACGTCTACCCATAAGAAATAAATTAACATCATCGCGTATAGCTATGCGATACTTCAAGTAAGCTGCTCTACTTATACGTTTGTCACTGTCCTTACGTTTCAAATCTGCATGCCAACCTTGAGTTCCATAAGGATAAAATAACGGATAAATCCATGGCTCAACATTAGGATCCATTGTACTAACGTATTTTAAATTTTTAGTATTTTTATTACAAATTGTAACATAAGTATCTGGAATTTCACCATCTGCAGTAGTTGAAAAAATTGCTGCAACTTCATTGCATTTTTGTACATTATACCGACCACGATCAATGCCAGATTTTTTTGTAATAAAACCTAAATATAATTCTGGTATATTATTACCGTTATTTGTAGATCCGTTATAATTCTGTATTTCTTCGTGCATCATTGTGTATGATTTTGCAAATATGTTATTGTTCAATATTATTTCATGTAGAACTTGCAAAAGTTCGTCATCTAAATTCGAATTTTGTCCTTTACGATACTCTGTTGCTTCATCACCATCAATAATAAATAATTGTCCATAAGCTGGATTTTCATTTATTGCTGGGTATAAAGCTGTATTTATTTGATAGTAAATTTGACCCATTATTTTGAAACAATAAGGTCCACGTCGTTGCATTCCAAAATTAACTAAATTTGCATTAAATGAAGCAAATGAAAATGCACTATTATATGCCCGTATTGAATTTAAAAAATTAATAGACGTTGAATCAAGTCCATTAAATAAATTATATAATTGATCAGGTGGGTGAGGTAATGGATCTAAAGCAACTGCACCATGACTACAACAATCATTAAACGAATTTCCCTTCTTGAGAACCTTTTCCGCTTCAAAATGTTTAGCATCACAGTGCATACATAATATATTCATTTTTCCAGCGTAATGATTCTCAATACTATTTAAATCATCTTGATTTATTTCTATATTTTTAAATCCTTTATGAATACGTGATCGTTGTTCTTCGTAACGATTCTTTCTATTTTTTGTTACAAAAGTATTTGTATTTGCATATAAATGGTCATGTTCTATCGATGAAAAACTATTTATTCTTTTCATATTTACAGTAGATGAACAGTATACTTTTTTGATAATTGGAGAATAGGGATGAGATAAGTTCATATGAACTTGTTCAGTGCAATGTATTGTACAGTGTTTGTTCGCTTTATCGTTCTGTATACTATGATCTTCACTTAATATATTTTTTGAATTAGATGATAACCTTATTGGCTTAATACTCATATTGACATTTTGTAGACTTTTATTTTTTATAATATTACCACCGTCTGAAGTTAATTTATTTGTATTAAATGTCTGACAAAAACTCTTAGATGTTATTGGTGAATATAAAGTTGGAGATACTGGAGTAATATTGGATTTAAGAATTGGTTTTGAAATATTTTTGATTATTTTATTTGTTACAGAATCGGTAGAAGTTGGAATGTTATGAATATTATTATCACCCATAGATAAATTTGACATAATTTTTGTAGATTTCGAAATTGAAGGCAATCGAACAACATTTGATCGAATTGTTTTCCAAATATTTTGTGTACTCTCATTTGTTACATTATTAGTTGTAGTTAAAGTACCAGGAAGATTATTAGTTGAAGTTGAAGTACCAGGAAGATTATTATGATCTATAATGAAAGTGTCTGTATTTAATTTTAAAATATTTGATGATATATCATTAGACAAATTTAATTTTCGTTTATCATTCTTATAAATCGTTCGACTTTGTTCAATATACTTTTCTTGATTTAAATCTTGATTTATTTGTTTTTGTTCTTCATTTTCAACATTTATCACATCAATTTTTGGATTAATATTACTGTTAATTTTAAAAATATCGTGGGGTTCTATTTTTGTCGATTTTGAAATTGAAGGCAATCGAATGACATTAGATTGAATTGTTTTCCAAATATTTTTAGCAATCTCATTTGTTTCATTATTAGTAGAAGTTGAAGTACCAGGAAGATTATTATGATGCATAATTAAATTATCTGTATTTAATTTTAAAATCTTTGATGGAACATCATTATTAGATAAATTTAATTTTCGTTTATTATTTTTATAAATGGTTCGACTTTGTTCAGTATAATTTTCTTGTTTTATTTGTTTTTGTTCTTCATTTTCAACATTTATCACATCAATTTTTTGATTAGTATTACTCTTAATTCTATAAAAATCGTGGGATTCTATTTTTGTCGATTTCGAAATGGAAGGCAATCGAACGACATTAGATCGAATTGTTTTCCAAATATTTGTAGTACTCTCATTTTTTTTTGTATTAGTAGTAGAAGTTGAAGTACCAGGAAAATTATTATGATCCATAATTAAATTGTTGTTTAGTAAATTTTCTATATTTATTTTAAAGACAACAATGAATACAGTAATATAATTTTATTTTAGTTTAAATTATAACAATATATAAAAACTTGTAAATTAAAGATAAATTTTTTCGAAGAAATACAATTACAAAAATATATTTTATAAAACTAACAAAGCTAAATACTTAATTATTTAATTCAAATAACAAACTTATTAATTACAATTATATTTTTAAATTAAGTTTGATTATATTATGGCTAATATATACAAATTAAATATAACTTATATAGTATGAAATTTTATTTTCAAATATAATAACTAAAGTTAGACTTCGATTCAAGTATGGATATATGTGTTTATAAAAAATATCACTTCGATATTATTAAGTAACGTATCACCTCGATACAATTATAGATAAGATATTTTAATGATTATATTATATATATTTATTATAAATTAAATTAGACTTCAATTCAGGTATGGATAGGAATATATTGTTAATAATAAAATATCACTTCGATATATTATTAAGTAACTTGTCACTTCGATACAATTATAGATAAGATATTTTTTAATAACAAAATATCACTCTATTATTATGGGATTATTTATCACTTCAATATATTAAGGATAGGAATATTTATAAGAAAAATAATCATACAAATACATAGATTTGTATAAGGCTATAAAACCGTAGAATACTGTTTATAAATCGTGGAAGACGATTGTTAAGAAATATGTTAAGTATCAACTCCGAAAGTCAACTAGAGTGGAAAGTGAATACATATAAGGCGTGGTGGTTCCAGAACTAGAAGGGTTATTTGAACTCGTTGAGCTTGTATATGTGAGCCTGAGTTCGAGTAAATGTAAACGTGTTTGATTCAGTAATTTGAGAAGCGAAGACCAGAAAAAAAATTCCTACATACACAAACGGTAGACACATTTTTATTACGATTACAATTTGTAAATGAGATGAGATATAATAACATTCATTCCAATTAATAACAATTAAGTTTCAAATTCACTTAGAAGGTTTTCCAAACTCTTATCAAAAGATACTTCGTGTTTACATTTTTCTGTACAGAGTTTTTAATTTCCTTATTATATTTTATATTTTTATCATTTGCTCTTTGCTTTATGTTTTCATTAAAGTATCATTCTTTTTCAGTTTATGCCGCAATCCTGACTCGATAAAAGAAATAATAAAAGCGCACTTTAAAGTTTTATCGAGCGAAAGAATTATAATTATTAACGTAACTCTTCGGAATTAAATAAAGTAACTTCTTTTCGTATTTTAGGTAATGGCTAAATTGATAGAAAAAGTTTAACATTGGTATGGATAAAATTCGTTACGAGTCACTTTACAATGGTACAATTTCTGCACTTCGTTTACCAGGTATAAGATATTATTTGACGCACGAGAATAATGCTAATTTTGTCAAATCAGAGAACGCAGAAAGTATTGCTTAGTCGCATGACCAATGTAGATACAGTTGCAAGGGACAGGGTCGTGTTTATTTTGGAGGTAGAAATCGCTCTAACCATTAGCAGTGGTAAATTCCAAGTAATAAGTAGTTACAGATCATTTCTACACTGAGTTTTAAAACATTACAAAACACTGTTTCAGTGCTACGTGATTTTACATTCTGCATTAAAACCACTAATATACTACAATTACCACCACGTGTTTCTTCAAATCCGTCTATTATTTTATTCTTTATTTATTCTCATTTTGTCTTTATTTATAATAGTATTGTGATTAAAAGCGTGATGTGATGGGTTTTATGGGAGTAATTCGTTGGTTAAAAAAGTAAGTTATTTAAAATTAATGAGAAAACAGGAAGGAAATATTATATATACGTGTGTGTGTGTGTATTTTGTTATCAAGAATGATTTTATTGTTCGATAAAAATGTGTGTTCCGTTTGATTATGTTTAAAAAGTTGAAAGAAATGAAATTGCAAGTATATACACGTGTTGAGTAAGAATTTAAATTGTTAATGATTTATGGCTTTTAATATTTCAAATAAGAGAAATCAGTGACATAATACGAATGACACATTATAACTTTTTTTTTTTAATTTTTAATGATGAAATAATTACAATACAGTAATTAAAATCGATCATATGGATAATGTAAATACAACTTGTTACTGCAAATATTTTTCATTACTTTTTTTTTTATTATTAACAATGTTTGCAATAATAATAATAATAAAATAGATAAATATTTTATCACAACCATTTGTCAAATAAAAACATTCGATATGAAACTAGTAACTTGATCATTACAGTTTTTGTTTTATATCAAGTTGATTTTGTTATATATCTTAGTTGATTAGTTGGTTTGTTTAATACAGTTTGACAGTTTACCTGTTCATTAATTCCACATTGATGTACAGTCAATACACATACAATTATATG
>JABFQA010002843.1:0-10609 GCA_022817065.1 Probaryconus sp. ZL-2020
CCTAAGCGAAGGTCTAAATTTTGAGAGATGAGAACGAGAGAGAGAGAGAGTTACAATAGAATTCTAATTACAGTTATACTGTTGGTCCAGTTGCTCTGTGTTTTGAATCAATAGCAATTTACAGCCTTATCATTGTGCTTAGCTCGTTTGCTAACACTGCTCTACATTTAGCATTGGACCATATACAAACAAACAATCCAACAAACAATCATAAGTTGAAATCTTACGTAACACAGATGTTTCAAGTTATATCAAATAAGCAGATGTAACTGAATTTACAATCATTCTGTTAACAATTTCATTGACATTGTAATTTTCTAATTAATATTAGCAAAAAATGTAGTCTGACCAATTTCACTGTATACCACTGAAATTTGCAAACCATCTTTCAAAATGATCTTTACAAATCAAGAAATCTTCAAATCAACATTGAAGATCATTTTGAAGCACATTCTTTTCAACGGAATTGTTAGGCATTTCTACTTTTTACATATTGATTGAATGCAAATTCCAAGTACATATTTAGAAACGAGCACAAATATTTTTCCATGGACATTTAAAACAATTTAATCGGCTATTAATGAATTCCATAATATTCCATTATTTTGTAACGCATTACTTCGGTCGAGCAATTTCGTAATATCAGAATGACCGCACAAAGCGTAGTGCTCCTCCACTGAGCGTCACTGGATACGAGAACCCAGTTGATGGCAACCGCGGTGGAATTGTGCGTGGATCAATAAATCGCACGTGGAACGGATTGGAACGGTTCGCTGGAGACGTGGAGTGGCGAATAAAGTGGAGCTGGAAGATACGGCTGATTCCTATGGGGTTGATCGCAGACGCCGCGAGAGGAGGAGAAAATCGAGTCAACTGATCTACGAAGAGGATGAGGACCAGGGATGGCTTATCACTTATCGTACAATGCCAATGCCGGGCATTATTAACGCTTATATGATTTGCCTAATAGCATCCTGGTCACTTAACTCGGATTCGTGTCTACTTTACAAAATACTTTGGATTCTTCTTTTGCAAAAGAATTTCTATTTGACATTGTTGCCAGATCCGTACCCTTTGACTTCCCTCGGGCGTGTCGCAAAAATGTATGGCTCGATAAAGAAGTTCAATATTAGTTATTGGCCATTTTTCGGGACGTAAGTTTTAGCTCCAAATTCTTTCGTTGGTGTTCCGGACTTCTTCAGATAGGTATTTAGCGTTTGTTCTAATTAAACTATAGATTGAGAAAGTTACGAGATGGTGCAAAAATTAGTAGACTTTGAAATAACATTGAAAGAGGATTGGTGGTTTTGGTTACTGGGTTACCATGAAATTTAGATAATCCAACATTTTTATGGCCTTAATCTTGATTTTTGGAATGAAATTTAATTGAACGTAAACTGGATTTTTGAACTTTACAAAGACGTCGATATTCCATTTAGAAGGAAACTCCTGACAAGAACATTTCCTCACAATTAACCTAAAGTTGACCTTTGGGAAAACCATTTAAGTTTCCTCTTGTAGTCCAATTTTCAAATATTTCCTGCAAATGATTTCTGTAACGCCCTGAAAGTTATTTATATCGGATTGCAGTTTCGGAATAAACATTATTTCTTCAAAAATGTCGGAGCTTATGAAAATTGCGGATTATTCGCGGTAAGAGCTTTAGCGGGAATAAGTGAGATACCGAAAGAGAGCAGAGAAAGAATATTATTGAAAGTAAGGTGGAAGCGATTTATTCGGAACGTTAAGCTCGTCGATTGGTGGAGGAAACGTCGCTCGCTCTTTTCGAAATGTCAAATCTGTGTAATCCTCGTTAAGCAAAGTGTTCGAAGATATTTCATACATAATGAAACGACGATTTTTCAGCAGAATCTACAACGATATTAAATATTATGTGCTTAAAGAAGAAATTGATATTTCAATCAAACAGAAATCCCCGCCGTCGTCTTAGCCGGATTGTTGCATGAAATTGTATCGACGAGAGGAATACAGATTTATTTTTTTTTAAGTTTGTTTTTCTTAATTTTTTGGATATTCGTGGGATTTGAGTTACATGAAGTCCTCTTGCAAACACGTGTCATTTCTCTGAGAGTATTTGCACAATTTTAGGAATTCAATTTCTTTTCCTCATTCTCTTAAAGCTTTTTTCTAATTAGCCATTATTTTCGTGGCCACTTCATATAACAGTTTTATTTCACGTTCCTTAAATATATTAAGCTGCTAAATATATAGTTGCTCGTGTACCAACTATTTCGACCGAACGTAATCATTCGTAGACCGTGCTTGAAAGTTTCAACGGAACCGTTCGCGAAAAGTACGAAACAGCTCTATAGGGACTTAAAAACTAATTAACTGTAATCCTGGCATTCCCGAGCCATCTAAAAGAATGTGAGGAAACGAGTTACGAATACGTATTTCTACTTAAGAAAATGTAGGGAAAACGATTTTTGTCCATGTTGTCCTGACAATTAAATAAAACAAAAGAAGAAAAAAAAGAAATAATGAAATTATTTTAATCTTCTTAAAGTCACATTAAAAGACATTGAAGGTTTAGAGGTCATTACAGTTCGGTGAGAGGTCATTTAGAAGTCATTCAGAGGTCATTTTGTTGCTTATTTATATTTTAGAGATGGTTTGAAGTATAATGAAAAATGTAACCGAGGAACATTTTTTATACATGTATTCGCGATTGAATAATAAGATCTAAAACTTGGTATTGAAATTCTATTTTAGATTTTTATTTTATTTTTATTATTTTATTTTTATTATTTTTTTTTTTTTAAATCCTTCAGTTGAAGGGATAATTTGTTGAGTGAGGCTACTCAAGATGGGTAAATTGAATGGAGACTGTCTTGTCTACTCAATTTGCATGGGAAATGGAAAGGATCCTCAATATCCTCCGACTCAATAATACGCTACTACCGGTCAAAACCATTGGAATTCAATTACCCGAATGTATAGTTCCGGACAGGCGTCGTTGTTCTTGGGTTTGTAGCCAGGGACGATATATCTTAGCATGTAGAATCGTCTGGCCTAGGATTGGATTAATAAAAGGAAATTTAGTATTTTTTTCAAATTCATTCCATTTGCATTGAGTGAAAAATTAAAATAGTTTTAATGGTACTTGAAACAGGTTGAAATTAAAGCAATTGTTTAATTCTATGGCCTTTCTATTGCCATGTTAATCAAAGTTTCCTTCAAGTTTCAAGTTCCATTTGATGTCTGACTATATATTTATTTGTGCCACTGAAACATATTTCACTAAATTAGTGTAGTCTATAAACAATTGATCTAATGTTTTAAAGTAAATATCCTCAAAATTACTCTTTTCGTAATTCCCTAAAAAAGTGTATCCCATAATCCAGAATTTTTCATTTACTGAGGGAACCCCGCTCAGTCTCTTTTAAAGGAATGCAGTGAAGCGTTTAAGCAAAAATTCAGTCTGCAACAATATCTCTCTTTAAACTTAACATTACCCACTTGAATTTCCACGTGAAAAGCTATTTTTCTGGAGCAACCAATTTTCGCTAGTTACACAGTGTTTTAAGGCTGTTATACAAACGGACTTTAAACCGAGTAGCGTATCGTTAGGGAAAAGCAAAAAGGCGAAACGCTCTCGTTGCGTGCAGCAATTCTGGTGTTTCCTAATTTTGACGTTCCACGATACCTACTATCATTACCAACCGAAAAGATGGAGTTAGTTAAATGCGCGCGCGTACATATCCGAATCTAGATGAATCCATCTAACAGAACCGACTGAGCTATTATCAAGCTAAATTGCTTAGCCCGATAAGCGATTACGGTGCCAGCAAATTGAAACAATGCACGAAAATGCGAGAACCATTAAGCTGCGTCCGGATACCTATTAACGGACGTGCCAACCAGTCTCCCTGTTCTCCTTGATGTTCAATGTTTTATGGACATGCTCTTAACAAGCCTTAGATAACGTTTCTTAGTAATCTTTGTCAGGAATAAATTATTTAGATTTTAAGGTGAGATGAAAATTAAGAATTTATGTTCTTCGTCATTAATTATAATTATTTAGAAATCATCTTCATAAAAACGTTCTTAACGTATTTAATGAATCTACAACAATTTTTTTTAATTGAATGGTAACAATTTGAATGCTTGAAGAAACTCAAAGTTCACCTTACGAAAATGATCTTTGAAAACAAAGAGAATTTCAAGTGTTAAACTTTCTATAGAAATGACCTTCTTTAAAAACTTTGCGAATTGCGTCATGATAAAGATGCAAACAACCACATCTCCCTCTACGACCTCCCAAATCTTTCTCAATTCAGTTGAAACCGCAAAAAACTTTCAACTTGAATTAAAAGCACTAATTAAACGAACATTTTCCAATAAACGAAAATAACTAATTGGTGCCCAATTTCACGTGAATTCGAATTGAAACAAATACACTTCCTATCGGTCGAATAATAATTCGCGGATTGTATTATGAGATCGAGTGAAAAACAATCGAAACGTTTATTTGGTTGACAAAACAACGTCTCGTTATGCAACAAAAAAAATATATATATATATTGCGAGATATAAAATCTCTAATTATTTCGCAAACAAAGTGTTGTATGGAGGTCCTGGAACACCATCAACAAAAGTTCTATCTGCGTTATAGAGTCTATAGGTCGTTTTTTGAGAATCTGGAGACGAGCCAACGAAGAACGATGTCGTTATGGTTTCGGCTCGTTGCATCCATGGCATTTTTATGGATTTATGTGCCTTTTCGGCGAATCGCCGGGTTCTTTTCATATTAATAGCTCGGCTATCTGACGACGGTTGCGCGATTTCGATCTTAATGCGAATCGATACCGAAGGATGAGTTTTGTTTGTTGGGAGAAACGCATTGCTCGAAAGAGAATAATGATAATAATAACAATGTCTGGAACTTTCAGGGGAAAGCGGCATTGATCATAGAAGGAATTTTGTCAGCGAAGAGTTAATGGTTTTTAATTTAAAAATTTAACTAATCTTCACTAAAGAACCTTTAGAGCAAAGATTAACGAAGATCTTCGAATATTTTGTTTATGGTGTGTTTATGATTGTTTTATGGTATATTAAATTTATATAACAATAACCAAAGTTATATTCATGAATATGATTTATATGACGCTGAAAAATAAAATGAAATTTATTTTTCTTGATATTTTTAATAGATATTTTCATATTAGATATTTCACTATATTTATTCATGATTTTAATAACACACTTTGCCCGTAGACAGTTTGCATTGGATATTTCCGACGCGACCCTTTATTGAGAAAGACCAGAGCTTGTTTAGACGTAGTCTCTTCGGACTTAAATTAGAAGTGACCACGTTATTGCATATAATATTAAGATATTTCATATTAATAAAACAAAATAATATTTCATATATATGTATACATTTAATAATCTTTTTCGAAAATATCATTTCTTAAATATTGTTGAACGTTTTTTTAATAAAAAAGAGAAAACGAACTGAGTTCTAAAATTAATAAAGTACTTTGAAAAATACTTTTCGAATCATAGAATACGATATAATCCAATAATTCATGAATATTTCAAGCAGAAGTAAGATTATCTTTCCTCGGTTACTTTAATTCGAAACAGACCTATAGGATTTTATTGTCATTAGCACATCAATGTAAACGCCACTTTGCTATCATTCCCTCAAGAGCCTATTAACCTCGCTATTTCAGATTAAAGTTAATTCAAGTCGTGTAATTTAATCATCTAAATCCTCAACATCCAAAAACTTTTCATCTTAATCAATTTTATAATTTGATCAATTTTTTATTTTATCTTTCCATTTATTTATTTATTTATTTAATTTGATTGTTCATTTATAAAATAAAAAGAAATTCTTTAGAAAATTGTTGCTACTTTAATCATTAGAACCCAACACCTTACTGAATGTAAAGAGCAGCATTTATGACCCAAGGAGTACTTGAAAGAAAACAAGGCTCAACGAACGTATTTGCATTCAATAATAAAACAGTTTAGAGTTGTGTCGAGGCAACCCTTTCTTTGGTCGCGAGCGAACGTCGCTCTCTCGTCTTTGATTAATAATACAACTAAAAACCACGCCAGCCACCCGTCATTGTCTTACCTTTTCAATGGCGGATGATTCACGACCCCTCTAATAAATAATGCACGCCCGCGAAAGCATACGAGAACTGGCTTTGTTACGGACCGTTTTCTCTCAAACAGTACGTGAGTCGAATTACAACTTTGCCGAGCCAGCTCAGACACGCATTCAATATAACATTACCAAATAAACTCGAAAAAACTTTTTTTCAACCTGATCATCCAAATAGTAATAAATCTTTCTAATCCCATTTAATCTCCTTTTTTTTTCAATCATTGTTTTATTGTTTCGTCATTTTGCAAAGTTTTTGTTTTTGTTTTTTCAATAGACTCAGTAAAAAAATGAACTTAACGCGCGGTCCAAAAGTAGCGTTGCCAATTCTGCAGAATTGAAACTAGCGGCACCTCATTTCCTAAGTTTTACGTCTCGTTTCGAGCGGAAATGCTCTTCTAGGTGTAGCACCACGATAACGCGCCACTAATTCCACGACGTCAAACTGTGGAGCATCTTGCTGGCTCCGCAGAAAACGGATGTGGAAGCATCAGCGCCGAAGGAATACCTAGAATCGAAAAAGAAAGAGAGAGAGAAAGAGAGAAAAAGCAATGGCACGACGACACCAAAGGAAATCTCTCTTGGTTTTCTCCTGACGGAGGGGATGAGGAATGTACAAAGCGACTCTCTGATTTTACAGTTCCCTTACATTTATCGACTCCAACTTTTCAACGTCATCGCATTATTTTTATTTACTTATTTTTAGGATTTACTTTATTTTTACCAACAACAATGGCTTGTGAAACTGTCCATCTTCTTCGGCAGATTTTCTTGGAATTTGTTGGTGTACCTCTTGTAAACCGCTATCAATTATTTGTTTGACATTTGTGTGCAGTTGAAGATTGAAAAAAAAAAGATAGAAAATCTTCACTGAAGATTCTTTCGAAATGATCTTTATTGAAAATGCCTTTACGAATAATTAATTTCTTATTGTTAAATATTATGAACATAATTTTGGAAAAAAGTATTGAACAAAAATGATACGAACAAAACTAATATCATCTTTAATGTATTCAATTATTTTTGAATAAAAGAGAAGAAAACATTTCTCGAAAAACATGATCCAGCGTAATTTTTATATGAAGTTAGATTGAAAAGGAAAAAAGAAATTGCATTTGTACTCCCGACGCAAATAACACAACGTCGTATCGGAGTGGGAAGTATCCAATGACACCCTCCTTCCTGTGTCGCCGGACAGACGGCGATCAAGATGATAGTGTAATTTGCACTCCTCTTGTTCGTGGGTCAGGATTACTCGAAAAGACTCCTACCGATCTTTCATCATTATATATGATACCGACACAGCACCAAACGACATTCCAAACATCATAAATTTTCTCCTGTGAAATTCGTTCTGTTCTTAATTTAATTCTGCTAATATCATTACTATTTACTTTGAATTGGGCTTAATTACTTTTAATCAACTCCTTTTTTTTTATTTTAAATATATTTAAATATATTTAAACTTTTTTTTTTTTTTGCTTTATTCGAAAAAGGACATAATTTTTAATTCAGTAATTTATTTTCAGTGAAAATAAATCTGTATTAACAGACCCAAAGAGTATTTCGATTTGAATCCTCTTTGCATCGTTGTTGTAATATTCAAGCTGTCTCTTGAGCTTCGCCCGACACCGTCGCATTGTCACGCATTGTGCGACGCCGTGGCTTTGTTTAACTTCCACCGGCACTTAGACTACAAATACGTCGTATATTCCACGTTCTGTCGCGTCGCGTCACTCTTCGAACCGCTGCGGAATGTGCAAAGTACGTCGTTAGAACAAACCCGAAAACTTTGATGAGCTAATAAAAGGAGTTATGATTCACTCGTAACGTTATACATTTATAATTATTTCCCATAAACTGCAACTTCCCTTTAAACTATAATTGATCTTATGGTTTGATTACGTCACTGTATTTTGCAAATAATATGCTCAGCGCAAAATCTTTACAAAATCATGTTCGCAGAAATTTTTATAATTCTGTAAATACCGAATTTTTGTTCTAATTTTTTTCGAAGTACAATGATAATGTAAAAAAAAGTTATACGTGAGATTGCATATGGAAAAGTAGACGAGTATAATTGGGACATTAAAAGTGAGATAAAATCAACAAACTATTTAGTGCAAAAGGAGTGGTGGATTTAAAAACGGCGTTACAAGATGTATGACCGTGTTACGAGCACTAAACGTGACACGAAGATAAGGCTTTTTGTCCTGCGGGGATGAGGAACGCGTTCATCGTCGAGTTCATCATATGCTCGAGCCGTCGTATCCGCTCGCCTTCACACGTGTCAACTTCTCTTTGCTGATCATGTTGCCCGCTTCATTTTCTCCTATATTTTATCTCAAAGCTTTCTCTATCGTACGGTGTCCAAATAGTATCACTTAAATCTATGTCGCACATCCTCAGGATATCATTTTTTCGCACTCTTTTTTTTTTGTTCACGACAAAAAAACAATGTAGAAGGAAGTAAAATATTCCATGAGATTAAAATGAGTTTCAATTGTTCTCTTGTAATTGCATTTTCTAATTCGTCGTTAATTGTTGAATTTATATTTTTCGCCAATTAAGAGCGCGTGAAATGGATCTAATTTCAATTTGAAAACCAAAGTAATCAGAATATTTTCATTATTGAGGATTACAGTTTTCATTTTTGTTGAACTGAATGTTTCTGAATTAGATTTAGATGTAATTTCTAATAGATTCTTTTCGAGTGAAAATTGTAAGTTTGGAATGTTGGGATTCTGTTTTTTTTTTTTTTTATTTTGTTTTTAGGGATTTTTTTGGAATGAACTTATTTGTAAATAAAATTGTCATTATTAATCGAACGTCCAATATTATGGCTCTTCTTTTCTTGCTTTTCCAGCAATTTTAAAGTTACGTTCATTCCGATCCACTTCGTAGCCTTTTGAAGCAAGTACCCGAGGCACGTATAGCATCGCAATCACGCGCAGCTTGTATCAGCTAAAACGAAAAAGAAGCAGACAGGAAACTGGGATCTACGATAGGAGAAGTCTTAGTGCTTCGATGGTCAACGTAGAACTTTTTAAAATAAAATCCTGATTATTAACATGTTCAAAATAATTATTATTTAAGTTGGAGGTTTTTGAAAATATTATTGAAATTCATGTAATTTAAATACGACATTTTTGTCTTACACCATTTTCGTATCTTTTTTGAGAAATTCTTTTTATAACAATATTTTCATTCGTTTTTGCAATCTTTGTATTTTGTTTTTGCTATACGAATTGTCGTTTGAACTTAGAACTGTTGAGGAGTAACAATTTCATAGAGGAAGAGAAACTTTAAACCACACAAACCTAACAGTTACTGTAATTAACTGTCAGTAGCATAACAGTTTGAGCCACTTATACAACAAACACAAAACTGCATTTAAATATGTCAATTTCAATGACTTGAAGTGTTTGAAGTTCTACAACGATTGGTCGAAATAGAAACTTTTAAATGAAAAAGGATTCATAATATTAATATCAACAGTTAAATACCTGTATTAAAAAATTATCGTATACACATTTATTTTAGAAATGATATTTTTTCGAAATAAATAGTATAAAAATCACATTAATAATAACAATTATTATATTTTTAATGAACAGCTTACTAACAAATTATCTTATTCTCTAAAGCGTAATGAATGAACTTTTAATGAATTTCGCAACAATTAAAAGTTGGTGAATTGATACTTTTTCTCTTTTTTTTTTTTTTAAATAAATTGCTAAATGCGAAGAGAGACACGTCTATTTCGTGCATGGGGAAAAAACTTCAATAAGTGTCGATTGAGCTTTACCTTCTAACGCATTGGCTCATCAATTTTATCGTCGAATGCTACGCGCCAATTTAAATTACAAATGCGCGTTAACAAGCTGCAAAATTGGAGTTACAGGGTGCTTCGTGTTAGGCCAAAGGAGGTTACTGTAATCCGTCATAATGCATTATTCCTTAAATCCATCCTTTCGCCTCGAATAGTAATTGAATTTCATGAGTGACTTAAAAAATGGTACATCTATCTTGGAAATCACTATCAATCATTTTTGTCTCCTTTATTCTTTGTATCTTTTTCTCGTCTACAAATAACAGAAAAATCGCAGTCGTATAAAAAAATATTCCAAGTGTTTTTTTTGTACAAAACAGTGTCAAGAAAAATAGAATTGTTTTGCAGCATTTTGCAAAATATTTTCCGGTAAATTGGAGAATCGATTTACCGCCCTTAGGAAGAAAAAAATGTACATTTTTTTTTGTTGTATAAAATAAAGCTGCAAATAAATGGTAATGAAACGAAGCGATGCATTATAAAAAAGTCTGACTGTATTTTATTCCTCGAGAAAAGTTATAAAATGTTTTATAATATTGTTAAATTCGTCGGTTAAGTGTGTCTTTGAATGAAAAGGTTTTTTGAATATTTTTGTGTGGTTTCAAATTGTTAACAATTAAGGAATAGAAATTTAAATG
>JABFQA010002844.1:0-10607 GCA_022817065.1 Probaryconus sp. ZL-2020
ATGTGCTAAAAGAAAAGAAGAAGCTCACTTTGTTCGAGCCGTTTGATCTAACAAGAATTAATAAAGAGTCTTGATATTATTAATTGTGGTCTATCAACATTATTAAAACTACCCATAATAACCAACAGGTTATGGGCCCAGAGCACGTTTCTACTGCGGGAAAAGTTTTTTTTTACTAAGCACGTGGTTGATTTAAGTTGGCTTTGAAGAAAAAAATAATCGTTATAGAAAGATCGAGAAATTTGATTAAATTTTTTTTCTCTTATTCCGAAAATCAGTTTCTTACAAGGAAACGTCCGTTTTTTTTCAGTAAGTGCAAGTGAATTTGAAAATTTTAATCCATTTTTCTCTATATTTAGGCACATTAAAGTATATACAAAAGAAAAGGGGAAACTTAACCTCAATTATGGTGTATTTTTCCTTTACTAAAGTTTTTTTTTTTTAAATGAATTATTATATGATGCGCATTAATTTGATAAATTACGAGTGTTATTTCACCTATTAATTTTATTATTTTATTTTAAAGATTTAGAGGCTGGTTTGAACACCAGAAACGAATCTATTCGTTTAAATCACGACGAGCACAGTACATGAAAATTTACAACGAAGCGTATACTAAATTAAACTATGTCGTCGGCACTGAAAAGAGTGATATTAAAATGCCAAAGATTTTTAGAGATAGAAGAAACCGATGAATCAAAGAAGTGCACAGTACGGTTATCGGAGAATCAGTTTACACTCAGTGTGGGAACTGGTGAAGAAGTGACCTTAAGTACGTATATTGGTAAATTTTCAAAATTATGAGTGAAAGTTTTTGTTTGCAAAATGATATAACGTTAGAATAGTCTGACTAAGATGTGGCAAAATTTGTAACAAAATTTTGTTTGTCAGTTAATCCTGTAAATGTGGATAGAATAGTAGGCCATATTCAGAGTTGTCTGGATTGACAGTGATTGTGTTCATCACTGAAAATCTGGACAGCTGGAATTGCCTCTCAAATCATGGAAGTAACATGATTGGGGTGACAATTCGGCTTTCGATTGTTAAAGTCTATGTTCAACAAATACAATCACGAAAAATGTCCACAGTTTTATATAATTACAAGAGTCAAGGAATGAATATAAAGATGTGTTTATATTTGACAGGTAAAAAGTCTTTGAAGAATGACTGGGATGAATTAAAAGAAGAGTTAAGCAAGTGTGGGCAGTATCAGGAAATTGGCAATGGAGATGTGAAGACAAAAATTCAAATTGACGTGCAGGATACTGTGAACAAGACAGCTAAAGACGTGAATGGAGAAATGACGAATAATGACACCACTGAAATGTATGCTGATGGAAAGAATGAAACTGAAGAAGATACTGAAGCATGTGAGGAAGATGTGGAGAACAATGAGGAAATAATCAATGACGTGAAACTGGATGATAGTATAAATAATTCTGCAAAGCTGATCTCTAACAGCGACGACAATTTTAGGCTGATGCAGGAAATGACGATGACAACTATTGAAATACACCAGAAAATACAACAAGACTACAGGTTTCTTTTGGAACGAAAGGAATCTGAAATAGATAAACCGAACTCTCAAAAAACTAAAAGATCTGCGCATATATACAAAGAAAATTTGACACCTTCCAAAGGAGCTAGAGCTTCAGAAGGAGCTAAAGCTGGTCAGACAGTGACATTAAAAGAGAAGAAGACTGAGATTGAAAAAGATAAAGGGACTTTAGAGAAGGAATCCGACACTCCTAAAGCAAGTGTAAATGAAGGTGGGGATGCTCTCTTAATAAACCAGTTGAAAGATGCAATTAAAGTAGAAGTGCTAAGCAGAGATGTTGGAACAAAACGAGACTATAAACTAGGACCAAAGATGAAATATGAACACTTCCTAGAGTTTTTTCGTTCGGAATTACGAATGAATGATCTCCTTTATATCATTGATAAAACAGTTGCTTCGCCAGAGGGTGTAACTGAATTGATAAAAGAGAGACATAAGTTTAAAGTTCGTGACATCCTCATAAATAGAATGGAACAAATGTATTATTCAAAGATTTTACTAATTCAGGATCCAGTTTGTATCCTGAACTTGCTGAAGGAAATTAAAAAATCTGAAATAAATGTGACAAGTGTCAGTGTAAGAAGGCAATTGTACTCGTTACAATACAAAGTTGGAACCGAAACTGCACTTCAATTCTGGGACAGATTTGAAGAAATAGTACGCAACTATGAGAACATGGCAGACGCAACAGCATTGTCTGAAGATGAAAAAAGAGACGCCTTCTACAGTGCGATTATGAACGCTGTTCCAGAAGTACAATCAGTCGAATTCTTGTCCAAAAGCCAAACCGGCAAACGACTCTCGTATGAAGCACTGAAATGATTTATTATACAGGCAGAAGCTAATCGAGCTCAGAATTCAGCTTGTCACCCCAGTGGCAAGACAGAAGTTGTTTCTGCTGCTTTTGTTAAACCAAAAAAATCTAA
The DNA here is from genome assembly GCA_022817065.1 of Probaryconus sp. ZL-2020. Lineage (NCBI taxonomy): Eukaryota > Metazoa > Arthropoda > Insecta > Hymenoptera > Scelionidae > Probaryconus > Probaryconus sp. ZL-2020. The sequence continues at coordinate 2,485 of JABFQA010002844.1, forward strand.
TGAACGTTGTTTTGAATGCGACGACACAGGTCACATAAGTATTAATTGTCCAAGGAAAGGAATGGGTTTAAAAAAATGCTATGCATGCAATGAGTTTACTACTCATAAAGCAGCTGAATGTAACTCAAAATCACAAAGGTATGGAAACCAAAACAGAGCGTCTAATAATAGAGGTCGCGGCAACTACAGAAATGAGAAGTACTTAAGGTCAAATAACAAACGTTCGTTTAAACATTGGAAAAATCACAACAATTCGGATAGACGAGATAAAGGAAAATTTGGAAACTCACACGATGGAAACCAAAAGGATCATAAGGATAATAAATATCCGAATCAACAACAAAGCTACAGAAGGGGAAAATCACAAAGATCTACGAGAACGTTTACGAGTCCAAATACACAGGCGAACCAGGTCGAGTATCAACGGACTGGAAACCAGAATAATCAAGGTAAATATGATACAGTAACTGATACAGGTAATTCAGATAGATCAGGTAATATGGATGATAGGAGCTTCACAACGTTTATAATTGACTCTGGTGCTACTGAGCACCTGATAAATAATGAGAAAATTATGGAAAATTTATGTAAGGCAGGATTAAATATTATTAAATGTGCCAATAAAGATGCGAAGGCAGACTTGATTGCAGAAGGGAGAGGGAAGGTACATCTTTTCACTAATACGAAAGAAAGAAGATCCTTTACCCTGGAAGACGTCATATGTTCAAAATCCTTGTCAGAAAATTTATTATCATTGCGTCACTTCGCTGAAGCAGGATGGTCAATTCATTTGGATAATAAAAGGGTTGATATTTATGATCCAGAAACAAAGCAGATTTTTGTATCGGGAGTCTATGAGAGTCCTTATTGGACAATTGAGTTTGAAATTAATAAAGATGGCGGTATTGACGTCGAACATAATCATAGACAAGGTTTTACTTTTAGAGCAGGTCTACAGGACTTTGAGAGAGATTCTGTGAGCAGTGTAGACAATCTAACGATGACACTAGATGGAGAAGATAATAAAAAGGACAGACAACCAGAAGTTAAAGAATGCGCCGAAATAACTGACAATGATAAAAGTCCAGATGATATTGTTAGCCCAGTACAATTAAATAAGCCTATAGAAAAAACACAAAAAGGCGATAAAGTGGTAAACGAATCTTTACTTTCATGTATGGGTTCAACGTTCAATGATAGAAAGATACTTAAAATAGAAGATTTACCAGAAACAGATCTGCTGGAAATAGACTCACCGTTTACCCCTTCATATACTGACTTTATAAAGTCAAATAAAGCAATGCTTTGGCATGTTCGCATGGGCCATGCCTCGTCAAACTATTTGAGAAAATTACAAAAAATTTGGAGTGAAAACAAGGAGTTACAAAATGTAAACTTTGATGAAAGCATTAAGGATTGCGAAATATGTGCTATCGCTAACTTACGAAAGTTGCCCTTTTGCAACGAAAGGAGCCGAGCAACACGACCCCTACATATCATTCATGCTGATGTGATGGGTAAAATCTCTCCGGCTACCCATCCAACTGGGTATCGGTTCATATCAGTCTTCGTCGACGATTTTTCGAGGCTCGCAATGGCGTTTCCAATGAAGACTAAGGACGAAACTGGTATTTGTTTAGAACGTTTTCTCAAATCAGCCAGAAATTTATTGGGTAAGGAGGAAAAAGCATGTTTTCTTCGTTCTGATCAAGGGACAGAATTCATGGGTGGACATACAAAAGAGGTCCTTTTGAAAGAAGGGATGGAGATACAACCAGCGTGTCCTGACACACCCCAGCATAACGGGGTTGCTGAACGCTTCAACCAATCAATACAAAGAAAAGTACGTGCACTGATGCTGGATTCAAAATTGCCACTAAACATGTGGGACCTGGCTCTGGGGGCAGCTGTTTATATATACAATAGGACCCCTCATAAATCTATAGGATACAAAACACCTATGAAGATTTTCTCTCCAAATACAAACTATGACATGAACCAACTCAAACGTTTTGGATGTCTTGCCTACTGGTCAATCACTCGTAAGCCAGATTCTAAGTTTGCTGCGAGAGCAATTAGAGGCGTTCTGGTTGGATACCTGCCTACTGGGTACTTATTTTTGAACCCTGAGTCTGGAAAATTTTTTGAGTCAAAGAATATACGATTCAATGAAAAAATGGTCTATGGAGACAAATTTAAAAGGGACTCAATTAATCATTGGCCAATGCCTTCATTAAATCAGTCTTTAAATGAGTGGTTTATTGAATTCAAAGAACAAAAGCAACAGGCCATAGAAAACAGCTTAGAAACGGAGGGAGAGATCAAGAAGAAAAGGGGAAGACCGAAAAAAAGACCTCTGGATGCTGACGAAGAAACTGAGAAGAAAAATAAAGTACAGGAAAAAGATCTAGAAAATACGAGAACACCTTATTACACACGTAGTCAGAAAATTAAAGATACCAGTTTTATCAATCTCACTAAAGTGATAAAGGATACCAGTTCGTTTGTATTTCCAGACACTGAAAACGAACCTTTTGAACTGATTGATCAAGGAAAAGATGATATGGTCCATTGCTTCTTTGCTGAAATTAACAAGGATCCCGTTTCATATAAAGAAGCAATGAGTACAGAAGAAAAAGATGACTGGAAGGTGGCAATAAACGAGGAATTAGAATCCATGGTGAAAAATGATGTATGGGAATTAATAGACAGACCATCCAACGACAAGAACAAGAAAAAGCCAAATATAATAGATTGAAAATGCCTCAAGATTGCCTCTGGTGCGTGCTATTTTAGCTACAATAAATAATGAAAATCTGAAAGTCTGTCAACTGGACGTAAAAACCGCATTTCTCAATGGCGTAATTAATGAAGAAATATATATGGAGATACCTGAAGGTATAAAAGTTACAGAAAAGGAGCATCTAAATAAAGTTTGCAAATTGAAAAGGGCACTATATGGACTTAGAGTGAGTCCTAAATTGTGGAACCAAAAGTTTACAGAAGTAGCCAATTCCGCTGGACTAATAAATGATGAGTATGACCCGTGCCTTTTTACAAACGTTACAAAAGATTATATAGTGATCCTTATTCTCTATGTAGATGATATGTTGCTTGCAACCAATGATCTAGTAATACTAAACGAAGTAAAAAGAAAACTCATGGAAGCGTTTGAAATAACGGATCTAGGTGAACCAGAAAAATTCTTGGGTATGGATATAAAAAGAAATCAAAGCAAACGTATATTAGAAATCACACAAGAGACCTACATAAATAAAATCCTGAAGAAATTTGGTTTTGAAAACGAGCATCCTCAGATCACACCAATGGTGTCTCGACAGGTAGCAACAAAGGAAAGAAAACAACGAGAAGATGACAAGACAAGTCTAGATGAGACTGTGACTACAGTAAACTTCCCTTATCGTGAAGCTGTGGGGAGCCTCCTGTATCTATCAGGAGCCACTAGGCCTGATATCGCCTATGCGGTAAATATCCTCAGCAGACACCAGTTAAATCCCACAGAACTGGAATGGGATATGATGAAAAGAGTCTTTAGGTATTTAAAAGGAACGAAGAGCCTAGGTCTTAAATATTATGGAAAGAAGGAAAATCTAGTAGCTTACTCTGATGCCAGCTTTGCTGACTGTAAGGGATCCATATCGACGTGCGGCTTCATAATCCAGCTGTATGGCGACACGATTTCCTGGAGAACGAACAAACAAAGTTACGTGGCACTTTCTACATGTCAAGCCGAATATGTAGCCATGAGCCAGGCATGCCAGGAGTTAGCTGCAATGAATAAATCTCTTGAAAGAGTAACACGTAAAAGCCTTCTCCCAGCCGTTCTTAACTGTGACAACAAGGCTGCAGAATTCTGTGCAAATACAAGTGGAAGCAATAGACTGCGACATATGACGGAGGTCCACGAAAATTATGTAAGGGAGTGTGTCGAAAATAAACGCGTCGTGATCCACTGGGTATCAACCAAAAATCAATTGGCTGATATCATGACGAAGCCTTTGAGCTTCGAAAATCATATTAAATTAAGGAATAGAATTATGAATATTGATTATGACTAACACTTTATTTGTGTAACACGTTATTTGTGAATTTTATCTAATACTAAACTGTTTCAGATTCTTCAAAAGGCTAATTTTGGATTTACAAAACAGACGATGCTTGGTAGAGGAAAGGAAAAATAAAACTCCTTGGCTATATTATAATCGACTAATAGTTCCTTTTATTTTTTAATCAAAATGAGAATTATGTTTTTTTATATATATAAAATTGTCATACGAATGTAATAGTCAAAAAGAGTTAAATTTAGCTAAAATTACAAAGATTTTGTTCAATCGCATTTGATATCTGTTTATTTCATCAATAGATCTTAAGGTATTGTTTGATTGTATTCTTTATGATTAATGTTTGGAGATTACTTAGACAAAATGTAATTCAATGTTAAAATAATAATTTAATCGTGTGCACCTCGGGAGGGAGTGTTGGTATTGCGAGGTGGCAACACTGATAGATTTGCTCGTAGCTTAGCGATGTGCTAAAAGAAAAGAAGAAGCTCACTTTGTTCGAGCCGTTTGATCTAACAAGAATTAATAAAGAGTCTTGATATTATTAATTGTGGTCTATCAACATTATTAAAACTACCCATAATAACCAACAATTATATCGGCAGAAGCATATTTCATCATGTAGATGATGACGACAACTGCAAACATGACGTTGTGATACGAGTACTATTTACCAATAATGATATTTCCGGGCATTACACGGTATTGAATATAGCAAAGAATATGAAAAATGTTATGTTAAATGATAAAATTGATTATACTTGTAATTTTGTTAAACGTATAAATACTTATTTGTTATGTAACTGTAATGACAATAAAAACAATACATTGTATATCAGTTCTATTGATTCTGCGCAGGAAATGAACATTTACACAACGAAATCGAACGGATTTCTGAAGACAGCAATCCCAAGGATGTAAATGAGTTAGTTCTCAGAACGAACAGTCCTGCGAAGGGAAATGCACGAACTCTCAGAAAAAGTATTTTTAAAGAGGAAAATGATATAGCATCTGAAATTAGCAGTTCTCAGATGGATAGTGTAAAAGCACTCACAAAGAACAGTTCAAAGAAGGAAAATGATTTAACTCTCAATGTAAAGAGCCCGCAGAAGGGAAATACGAATAATATTAGAGCTAGCAGTTCAAAGGACAAAATTCACGTAGCTCTTAAAATCAGCTGCCCGTAGAAGGAAAATTTAAATGTTTTTGGAACTAAGAATTTGCAAAATAATAGTTCGAAAGATGCAAAGGAATTAGTTCTCAGAATGCGCAGTCCTCAGAGAGTACAGGCACATCTGACATCAAGTAATTCAATAAACGAGAGTGAGGTACCTTTAATAATGAGCAATTTACAGAAGGAAAGTTTAAAAGCTTTTACAAAAAACAGTATAAAAGAGCAAAATAACATAGCTCTTGGAATGGGCATGTTGCAAGGAAACGGCGTACAGACTTCTGAAAACAGTAACTCTCGTGATATTGAATTCGAAAAAACTCTTTGTAGTACATCAGTTAATTCGTTGTGGAATGGAGCATGTTTATTTCGTTGCTTATCATATGCTCTAAAGGGGCACGAGAATGAATGCAACAATATAAGAAAACAAATTGCTGAATATGTTAAAGATTGGTGGAATGAAAAAAAGGAATTAATGAAATCTATGATAAAAAATAAGCTTTATAAAAACATAGAGGAATATGCAGAAGAATTGAAAAGTACTCTTGCCAGAAGAACTGAATTTGAAATGTTAATATTTACGGAATTATATGAGGAACCTGTCTTTGTATACGAATTTGAAAATGGCAGTTACATTTTAACTCATAAATTCGATGTAACAAATTCGACATCAGCACTAACAACAGGAATACATATTGTATACAATTATGAAAATAATACTATTAATGAAAGTCATTGTTATACTTTATTGCAAAGTAGTCCTGAAGCTGTAATTGAAATTAGTGAAAAAGAAAAGTCTATTAGAAAAACTTCAAAAATGGTAGATGTAACAAGAACAAGTAACACTGAAAAAGAGGCATTGCAGAATTTAAAAAATAATTATTCTGGCTTAATTCAAGCGGAAAATGTGTGCAAAAAAACTTGGATGCAAACAAAATGAGCATTTCAGAAACTGATAGCAAAACAGATCTCAAAAAGAGCACTGAAAAGAAAAAAAATGAAGAAATTCTCAGAATGGGCAGTCCTTAGAAGGAAAACGTGAATACTCACAGAATGGGCATTCCACAAGGTGAAAGAAAAACGTTGAATACACGTAACCATGAAATATATAATTCTGAATATGATGATTTCAGTGAAATAATTGAGCCATATGTATCAAGAAATAAAGAAGTACTGAAGGAAAATGATAATGAACAAGATAAGCATGTTTATGATGAAAGAAATTTGACACGTTATTTAATGAATGATTCATTCAGTAATGCTGAAACTAGTGATAATGAATCAGATAAAAAGGTAAATTTTACTGACGGTTACGAAGAGCATGAAGCATCATATTTATCTTCCAATAATAAATCATCAAGAATAACGTATGAGCGAAAGAATGGTAAAAATGAAAATTGTAATGTAGAAAACCATGAAACCATGAAATTATGGTCAAGACAGAAGCAGACGAAAACGAAAGAACTAATTTCTGTCGAATTATCAAATGCAGATGGTGATAGCGAATTATCAGTTCCAGATGCTTGTGAAGATAAAATATTACACGTTCGTAAAGGACAAAAAAATTTTAAAAAATGATTTTCCATATAAAATAGGAGAACAGAAATTTTCTTCCGATCACATGAAGAATAAATATGGCGAAGTACATGTAGGTATGATTGTGTCCACGTTACGAAAAGTAATGAAAAATATGAATTGGTTTTGTAGACTTGGGTTTTATAGCAAAAGAATCAATGAAACGCTACAAAATTTCGTTTGCTATGCGTATTGTTCTAAAGAATTGAAAGAAAAACATAAATTCAAATTTGTTCTATGGGACTTTAAAGAAACGTTATCAACTGTTGAAATTTATTGTTCACATGATAAAGTAGAATGTTTCAATACAAACAAAGGAAAAAAATGGAGCGAGATGAAGTTAAAAAAATATTGGAAGAAAAATCTGTTATCGCTCTGCATGGAGAAATAATGAAAAATTTGGATATAGAAAAATTTCATGAAGGAGACACTCAAAATCTTCGATCACTTGATGTATTGTACAAAGTGAATTCAGAAAGAAATTGTGACAATAAATTGGAATTACAATCAAAAGATTTATCTGATTTGTGCGAAAATTGGATGCGGGAGTCCCAAAAAGAAGACCCTGCTCTAAGATATGTAACTCTTCCTTTACAAGTTGCGATATACACAAAGAAACAAATTATAGCGGTCTTGAATAATAAAGAGATTTCAGGAAATAAAAGTATTATATTGCATATGGATGCTACAGGTATTGGTAAAATAATGAGAAAACCAGTTGGCTTGAATTGAAAACAAATTTATTATTATTGCATAGTAACCAGATTGATGGAAACGAATATGCCAATTTTCCAAGCGATAACATCAGAACACGGTGTTAATTCGATAAGTACAATGTTAAAGAATTATAAATATTTTATTCAACAATTAAAAATAAAGTGGACTTTTGCCAACGCAATAGTTGTTGATTGGAGTTGGGCGGAAATGCATTCAATATTATTGGAGTGGAATGGAACGAACATAAGTGAATATTTAGAAATGATTATGAAATACGCAGAGGACGGTGAAAAACCTGAAAAACAAACGATATTATTGAGTTGTTGGTCTCATATTCAGCGTCGAGTTGCAATAGCATTTCAAAAACAATTTTCGAAATATGAGGAAATTAAAGGAACGGTATTAGAATATATGGCGATAATGATGTTTTGCTGAGCTTTAGGAAGATTGGATGTGGCTTTTGAAGAGATAATGAAAGTGTTATTATCGAGAAATCAAAAAGATGTTATAGAGAGAATTAAAATTTAAGGAGGACTGATCACGCCACATGAAAAAGAATGGAAAAAAAAAAATAAAAA
>JABFQA010002845.1:0-10605 GCA_022817065.1 Probaryconus sp. ZL-2020
TGAATATATATACATATATTTTTTTTTTCAAATAAAATTATCCAAAATGTTCAATGATGATTCACATCCTATACATCTAAATAGAAAACTGAAGGAACACAATAAAAAACCAAGAATCATGATGTAACAGTTAAGGCGCGAAAACTGAATTAAAATATCTTCCTGGAGACAATGTTTTCACGTGGGAAACAACCAGGATCTTGTGTTCCAGAAACATTCCTTGGATTTGGAAAGAAATGTGGACTCGAATTTTTTTATTGTTGCGGAGTTATGTGGGATAATTATTTGTCGGGGTTAAAAATAAAGAGGCGCTTGCCTAAACTGGATGATATATAAAGGACCTTTCTTGTTCAGTGAAAAGAAGCGAGTTTGAACAAGATACGTCGAGTCGAAACAGTTAAACCGAATGAATGAAAGTATTCAGCTCGATAGCTCCTCTTGTCTATGATCCAGAGGATGTTTACTTCAATAATAATATCCTTTAAGAGGCATAATGTGGGTTATTTTCGGTAAACGATCGGGGACGTATTGAGCCATTAAAATGGCGGTCCTCTTCTTCGGGATTAGTCTAATGTGGTCGAACACTCATCCTCATTAAGTCAGCGAAGAACCAGTATGAAAATCGTTGTTGAAAGGATTTGTTGTTTTCAAATCATAGGGATTAAAGGGTGACATAGATTCAGGTCCTTTTCTTCGTGCAAAGTAACCGAGATGTTTTTACAGAATGTGACCGTTAAGGAGTCTACTATTTCCGGCAAAGGAGATTTACATTTTCTTGCGGATTGTCGCAGTAATCTTTTGTATCGATTTTTGTTCTCGAGTATTATTTATTGCAAGCTGAAGAAGTCATTATAAACATAAGACCGTTTTAAAAACGGATCTTTAGTTTTGGTTTCTTGAACTCTTAAAAAACAGATGATTTATTTAAAAGAGATAAGACGTTTTAAATCTTCTTCCTGTTTTTTTTTTTTTTTTCGTAAAGGTTTCAGTTAGAACACGGTTTTGTTTCTGTCAAATAAATTTGAAATTTAAGGTTTGTAAATCATTTGTAAAGAATTTTCGGTGACGATCACCACTGAAGACAAGTACAGGAGAGCGAGTAAAGTTCCCTGAAATTCCCTGAAAAGCTTATCGCGCGCATGGGTTTCATTCATTTCGGGAGCAGGTTTCGTATAGTTTCCAAAGTCGAGTGTTTGGCAGACTGCGATTAGATCACACCCGGGACACCTACGAGGATATTAAAGGCGGGGTGCGAACGAGTGTCGGAGACATCAAAAGAATCCGAAAAGTAATTATTGTTTCCCGATTCATCGCCAGGCTAACCGCGGTGGCGCCACGAGGTACTGACGTTCTCACCCTTTTTCTTTTTCCACATACGACTTATACGGTTGTTCGTCCCTCTCCTGACACCCTTAATTAAGAGAACGCCATTATTCGGCTCGCGGTCGATTCTCCATGCTCTCGCATTCCACCGACCCGAGAAGGGTCGCGCTCTCGGGAATCATTCGAGAGGTCGACGTTTTTGTTCGACTCCAACATATATTTGGTCTGTAAAATACGCCAGCATTTTTTGTTTTGCTCCAAACTCACTCAAATCAATTTATGCCTCACCTCTGTTTATCCGTCAATTTTTATCACCGCTTCATGACTCTAAAAAACAGATTTCCCTTTTTTTTTAAGCCCAGACAAAAAAATTGAAACGAACCAATTACAAGACTGTTAGAATCCAGATTGTCGTATTAACCATTTAACCCAAAATTAGAATTAGGAAATTAGAAAGCATGGAATAAAAAAATAGCAAGAAATAATTTTCCATGATTTTGGAATAAAAACTAATCGTCATGTTTTGATATTACATTTAAAAGTGCAGTTTTCCAAAATGTTACCAAATGGTAACACTGGGCGTTAAAGATTTAATTAATTAAATGACATCGCGAATAAATTGAACATTGCAAATATGTTTAATAATTCGTTTAAAAGTTAAAACTTATGCCTATCGTTGGTATCAACAGACAGGAAGAAACGTATGGAACCCATTAGCTTTAGCAAAATTGTGGTGGCTAATTAATCGGAGCAATTAAGAGGACCCAGCGCCGAACATCGTACCCGCGTCGATCCTTATGGCCTTTTACTCGTGACATAGTGATCTACGTCTTGAGCTTCAACTCGATATATTAATTCCTGACTGCGCTGTACCTGTTACTTTTTCTTCGGCAAATTTCATTCGGAGATTGTTTTTAAACGCTGCACAAATGTTCCGCTGTGACAACCATATTTCACGCTTAACGATGTGCGCGACGATTTAATCTTCCATCGCATTTTTACCCGGCAACTGTTACTTTTATGATCCCCTTTATTTTAATTAATTATTATTGTGGTTCTGCAAATATGTGTCCGCAATTATTTTGCTGCGTTCTGAAAATGTAATTTATCTTATTAAAATAATTGTTAGGTCCTTTTTTTTTATTTTTATTGTCGAGGCATTTAATTTTTGACGAATTCAACCATCTCAATTTGAGACTTTATGATCGATCTTTCTATTAATCAAAACGTCTTTTTAAACGATAATAATTAATACTTTTGAACAAAAAAAATGTGTTAAGTCATTGTTCCCATAATTTTTGGTGCTTTCATCAAAGAGTTAATTTTTCATCGGGATACGATTCGGAATAAATTTAACGTACCACACCAAAGCTTTCTAATGGATTAGTTTCATTGCCAACAATAATTTGCCACGGTACTCTTACGCTTCTTATAGGTCATGTCATCCTCTGATCAGGGGCGTGGAGCCTTGAGCCCAACAGTTTCGCAAGATTTGAAAATATATTAAAATAGTGAATTTTATGGTGTTGTATTCTTGAAAGATGGTTAAGCTTAATAAGATTTGACGTGCCAATGTAACAGAAAATAAATTTATAATCTTATAAATTACACCTTACAAAAAAAATTCAGTCATTATAAAAGAACAGAATCGTGGAAATATTTTTTTGTTTTTTATTTTATCATTTCTAATTTCATTGTGTACAGGAAAAAAGGAATCTTATTTTCCATTTAAACTTTGAACGATAGTTTTAAACTTTTTAACGTGGATACATTCAGAAACAATAGTTATATATTTAAAATGTTGGAGAACTTATTTATTTTATTTTTAAAAGTACATATATTTCTTGACACAATGTGCATTTTCAAGGGCCAATTTTGACTCGTTTCATTCATGAATTCGAATCCCTCGAGTAGGGAAAAATGTCATAAGTTTAAAGAAAAACACATGGTACATTAAGCAAATAATGTGGCATTACTTTTTGTACAAGAATGGCGATCTTTTGGCCATTGAAAAACCTGACATTTGAATGGTCGTCTCAGGTATTAAGGGCTTACTTAAAAGGATAGAGGAACCAACAGACAAGTTATATGCAAAATAGCTCAACTCCTGGAAATTTTTCAAGGAGATGACAAAATTTAGCTTTTTTTTTTTCAATTTCCCTTCGACAAGAAAATTCCTTTTTCCTGTCCTTTCCTCATTTGTATTATTTTTAAATTATTCTTCTATTATTAACGATATTCCCCCAAAAAAAACAGTGATTGCTGTTAAATATAAAATACTTAACCTTTTTTAATTGCATGACTTCCCAAATGAATCATAAATATCATTTTACGATATATTTGTGCATGTTTCGTGTGCATTAGTTCCTGCAACAGCCAATCAAGTCCTTCACTAATTATTCTAATGAAACATTGTGTGTCTCATATAAAACGAAATCCTAATCCTAATTATCTTCGGTTTTCTGTGTACTTAATATTTTGACGAGGATTTAATTAATACGCAAGTAATTTTTTATGGCTTCATTAATTTAAATTACTTTTCTGTCAAAATTTCACCACTGAATCATTTGGTGCTTTAGGATGGCCCGATATTTCCGGCTGTAAATTCTACCGGTCGTTCCTTCGCACAACTTTTATAATCTGATTATGGAATTATAACTATGAGACGTCGTGATTCATAAGAAATATTTTTAGACCTATTAAACTCCTAATGATTATGAAAAGAAAATAACTATCCAAATCTGGTCTCAGTTCGATGAACCTCGAGCTTATTCCAAAGTGATTTATCTCAATGTCAATTAACTTGAATTAGATAGTTTTAATTAGGTAAATTAGAAAGTCGTTTTACTTTTATAAAGATTCGGTTCAACAAAATACAAAATGTTAAACAAACTTTATTCCCGAAAGAAATGTGCGTTGCACCGGAGTAAGAAAAATCGTTGATCGTTGAAGCACACCAGCTCCTAAGTAAGCCGAGCGCGCCAGCTGGGAAGAACCGGATCTCATGGTTAATTAGTAGCACCGATTCCAAACGATGAATCAGTCTACAGTGGTAGCTTCGCGTGGTTATCAGGACCTCTTTTGGCGCGCGGGGGTTGGCGTGGTATCGCGTGGTCAGCGTCCCTCGCCGAGAGAAAGAAGAAAAAGACCTGAAATCAAACAGCCGATGTCCCTCGGGGTTGAGGGCTGCCCCATGGCGGGAATCCCCGTATTGATGATGGCGTAAGCGCGCACCCCGCCGTGCGCTAATGAATCGATCGTGGGTGGGATCTTCGATCGAGATCATAAGCGAAGGTCCGTTGATGAAGAAATAAAAAATAAACGACTGACGACGGAGTTTGAAAATTGTGTCTGGTGTTACAACTTGTTAATCGTATTGTATACATTATGTTTTTGCCTGTAGTCATTGGCCGGGCCCCGGGACCAGCTCGTCGTGATGACTTGATACGATTCCAGGTGTGATGTACAGGGTGTCCCTTTGCAATTTTAATCGGTTTCAAGATGATTGTTCAATGGTCTAACCAACGAAATTTTTGTGATATCCCTTCGTGCGATTATCGCTGAAGATTTTGTCCTGAATTTTGAGTGAACCGATACGTTTATTACGTAGTCACGATTTGCAAATTAAGTCGCGCCAGAGCGAGACAAAGGAGAGTCGAGAACGAGGCGTCGGATGTGGTTTTACGTGCAACACAATGCGGCGTGATCGCGGCGGTCCGACAAAAGGGACCAAGGTCGTCGCGAAAATCGGGCAAATTGTTGTAAAGGAAGGAGCATCTGGCCGTGGGGCCACCCACGCGATAGATCGGGCGCCCCTTCTGAAATGCGTGAAAAATCAGAAATGCCTTGCCTAGGAAGAATCTCTTGAGAACAAATAGGTGCGAGCGAGGCATGAGTGTAGGTGCCGACTAGCCGGTTTGCTTGACCACCCGCGAGTCAGCGAACGAGCGAATGAAAAGGAAGATACAACCATCCAAATCACATAAATCACCGAGAAAGCTCTCGCGTTGCAATTATCGTTAGATACGCTCGGTCACTCGATTTATCAAATTCCCAAAGTATAAGGGCAACATTCATTTTGCAAAAATTTGTCACTCCGGTCACGGATTCGTGGAACGCGCGAGCTTAGGGAGTTTTTAAGCCACGCTGGCATTTATCGTCATTCATCTTTATTACTCATAAATATATAGTTAGGTGTGGCATTAATTGTGAAATTCAATTAACACCAGTGTTACGAGACGTTATTTTCGGGTGTTACATTACGTTTCGCCGATACATTATCCCGACGATAAATTACAATCCGCCGCAAAAAAATGGAGTGATAAACATTGTGAAGCTATTATTACCATCTCCATTTTGATTGGATCCTTTAATTCAGTACTCCTTGCTTTCTTAAATTATGGTGTCTGCATTTGGGAGACGTTTTATGCCGAGCTAATTGACCCTACAAAAAAATATTAAATTCAGAGGAATAGATGGAGATTAGATTTTACCCCTGCCCTGAGCAAAAAAAAAAAAAAGAAAAAAAAGAAAAGAAAAAATGTTGTTTATATACTTCTATATTAAATACTTCATTCATTAATTATTCATGATTTTACAATGTTGCAAATCCTCCGGTAACAAATCAATTGTAATGTCCAAAATATAAGTTGAAATACTTAGGAAGCGATTCTCAGTTAATTGAGAAATCGATGGATGCTATTGTGTCAGCACGTGTGGCTAAGAATGAGCCAAAGAAAGCCAAGGAACTTGCAGGCCTGTATTGACTATTGAACAAATACAGCTCGAAGAAAAACTTGGAGACATTCGTATAATAAAGCGATAAAAGAGATGATGAATTCTCAATTTGGAATCCCTCGTGGTCTGCCATTGTCGCGATGAAAACTACCGGCTAGCATTAGAGCATTTCTGGGCCCACCAAATATATAGTTAAATTTGTCATAGCCAGGTGAAGAAGAGCAATCTTGTGTGACATGAAGAGAAACGGATACACGGTCGTTAGGGTCCAGTCAAAGGTGATTCGGTCCCCCTCCTTTTCATATCCCGGACCCCATGGGGTCCGTCGTGAAGGGCATATGAAGTTGTCATCTCGTGTTTTCGGGACTGACATTCTGGTCAACCATTCGTGACACTTTTGATGCTGAGTATTATCATTTTGTATTTCCAAGAATTCACATGTATCGATTTCTTTGATGGTTTTCACCCAAAAAGCACCAAGTTTACTGTTACAATACAAATTAGAACTTCTTTCACAACAGAATACTCGTGATGTGTTGTGATCTTTAAAATGGCATTTTACTCCTCATATGAAGTTACCGGCGTTGATTTTTAATGGTTTCTCAGTTGAAATAGGCTTTAGTGTAAATCCAAGGTAAACCAATTATAAGATGGTTATTCCATATAAAATGACATAGAATTGTTGTTGGTAAGAATTGGGTTGTGATAACCACATCCCAGTTCTCACAGTTGCATATCTTGAGTGAAGACACATAGAAAGCGGAGGAGTGACCAGATGAAGAAAAAGCAGCAAAACGAGATTAAGAGAACTGGATCCATCTCCCGGAGCGAGCACGACATTCCAAATGTGCTGTAGCCAATTTGTGAACTGGGCTATAGTGACAAATACACGATATTGCCATAACAGATCGTCGGCCATGACTATCGTCCAAATTAATAGTTCCGGAGCTTACTAATAGTGCCATTAATTAACGTTCTGCGAACTCGATTAGGACAATCCGCGTTAATTTAGAGACCGTTGTTCAAACAGAAGTGCAAGTCGATGTATTAATAAACGACCTTATGATCTCGTAAAAAATAATCCTGCCAAAGTTCCCTCTAAATGCAGAAGAAGAAATTTCAAATGCGAAAAAATTTGAAGTTTTACATTAAAAAAAAAAAAATAAATAAATAAATAAAAACAGTTGTTAACGTTTAATTTACATAAAGATTTTCAAAAATTTTTCGCACGTAACAACTTATCAGGATGAAGAGCTTGATTTCAACAAGTCAACACACAGAAGGTTCTCACAAAAATCTGGAAGAGGATTCTTAAGGAAGTTTCGTCTTGTGTAAAAAAAGGAAGCACTTGAGAAACAAACAAGAAATCATGAAAGAGGATTGGAAGAAGTAGCTGGACGTTATATTAAGAAACAGTCATTGAATTACGTTGACAGTTCGAGAGTGGCAGCCGAGACTCGCGTATCCAAGGATAGTCACTAATCAAACTTATACCGGCGCAAGTGTTTAAGCGCTTGTACAAATAGAATACAACGTACTATGCAAACAACTGCTAAAAGGTTTGAGTTGTAACGCGCTCGAACGCTCAACATATATGCAAACAGATCAGGGACAGTCAGTCGCGAGAATCATCTGAGAACAGAATGTCATCTTTGGATCAAATTATGACTCTCTTCGAGATTATAACTTTTGGTTAATTTATTGATTAAGAAAATAATGGAATTTGAAATTTTATGATAGCATTACGTTGGAATTGTATTTAATAGTATTGAATTCCAATCCAAAATGTCCATACTCTCTCAATCTTCAAGTAAAACAATTAACTGAATTCTCCAACGAATCATTATTAAAAATATTCGAACGAATGAAAAAATCAAAGTAAAATTTCCGTGTCTTTCTTGGTGATATTAATGCTCTACATGAAATTGATTTGAAGGCATGGTACAAATTAGCCCATTATCCTTTAATTGGATGAAAATGCATATTCTTTTGTATGGCAGATTCTTAATCGAGCGACTAAGATGTATCCGAAGCATTAGCAACGTCGAGACGTATTTAGTTGTTTTATCTCGACATAATTGGAGGAATATGCAGTGATCTACAACTCGCTCGTTATGATGACTTACATTTTCGTAGTACCGCCTGAAAGCATAAGTGCTGTATTGTTGCACGATATCAGGGATGATGGCGCCCGTTAAAAGTGAGGGTTCATCGCCACCAGACATTCGCCTGCAGTTTTTCTTTTTCTATTCTTTTTTGTTTTAATCATTTTTTTTTTTTTTTAAACTTTTTCTTCCTCATTCCCGCAGTTATGGGTTCGACCTGTACAAATTCTTTCTCAGGGATCCGGTTTTTCTGTTTTAAATATTTATTTTGTCAACTACTTTTTACAACAATTTTTATAATCTGCAATAACGAACTGGTGTTTTGGAGATCGTCCTTTTTCCTCCCTCGTGAGAAAAATGTTTATTGGGGGATTTAAAGGATAATAAATCCAATGCCAAACAACTTTATTAAAATTCTCCTTATGGTCGAGCGATTATCTTAAAGATAGTTACGATATCCGAAGTTAGTCCAGTTTGATCGCATCGAGTCGACTAGCCGTCGAGTCGCGTTAAGTTCTCCGCTGTTGTAACAGGATTTCGTAACAGACGTCCAAAATTTCACTGCGTTGAACTCTACAGGAGCGTGAGATCGTCCTATCTACCGATCCATTAGAATCCGTAGTATCGTTTCAAGTTTCATACTAACTGCCCCCATGTAAAAATCCTCTGCATCGTTTTCAAAACGATTTGTCTCCTGTTATTTCACTTCACTCCCTGACATCTATTTTATTTCATTTCTCACTTTATTTACAAGACTTCCTAACGTCCACTTGGTCTAACCTTAATCCTACTAAGCCAAGTGAAAAATCCATTTAAAATTTCACCGAGAATATGTCCACTTGTCTCAACCGGATTCCGATTCCATTGAGAATAATTTGGTCACGTCAAGCGAAAATCCTATTAACCCAAGACAAAATCAACTTGTCCTAATTAGAATAAGATTATGCTAAATGAAACAACACAAGAGGATGTTATATTTGAGCGAAGAGCGTTTTATTTTTCTCAACGCATATAAAAAAAAAAAAGTCCTGAAGAGGTCTCAATGACAATATTAAATTTTAAGTAATATTTAAAATGTATTAATTTTTTCGTTAGTCTTAATGGATTAATGAAGAAAGAAAGAAAGAAAGAAAAAAACGAGAGAATAGCAGATCCTTTTTGAAACCCGCCATTAACCAAAATCAAATCGAAGCAATTGTTTCCCACGCTATAATTCGCAATTTCGCACCTCTTTCCACCGGCTTACGGAAAATTGGTCAAAATATACATTCCACATCACTCGTGCCGCTCGCTTAGTGTAAGAATCAAAGATGTGTTAAAGCAAAGCACATGCACGGTTAACGTACTCACACAGGTATAAAGGAACGTCAGTGTTGGCTCTGACAGAAATCGTTAATCTACTGGTCTGCCATTATAATTTTACCTGCTCAGTGAGATAATAATATCCAACTGGTGCGATTGCTTAATGAAAGTATACCAGCCATTCATTTCAATTTGTAAACGCGTGCGTGTTGCTGCGTGTGGCCCGGCTTCGGTAGATTAGCATGGCTATCGAGAACCCATCGAACATGCGATTGCTTAATCCCACAGCTACATCTAAAGGCACTCGCCTTGGCAGTTTGTTTCTTCCCAGAAGAAATTATTGATACCGTAATATTACTTCTGAATTTACGAAGTCCTTTCGAAGAAACACTCTCATGAAAATTGTATCGAGGTGGATAAGAAAACTGAAACCCCCCCCAATGCACAGTCGACTATTTATTTTTACGCCAGATTTATTGATTTTGTATTTTTAGATGGACCCTTTAATCATTCTAGGTCAGGATTTATGATAATTATAAATGACCGTAAGATTTCTTTAATTCTTTAAAATTAAGACAATTGGTCCTCCCCCTTTTTTTTTTATAATGTTTTAACAAAATTTCAGAACTTGGTCGATTATATAAATTATTTCAGAAGTAAAAGTATTTGAAAAATAATGGAAGATAAAAATTCATGCCTTCTAAAAATAGATGATTTCAGAGATAGTGATTAACAAATTCAATAAAACGATATTATTTTTGAGATAGTCGATGACTAAATTTCTTGAATAACTTTGACGTTTTTGACGTTTTGGATAGTTACATCAAGGTGCGCCAGTTTGTTCCTGCTGCAGACGTCAAATAGAGAAGCTTTACTCTCATAACTTATTTACCTGTCACTTTTCCCTTATCTTAATTCCCAAATAAAGGAAGCGTTGACAGTAATCGTTATCTGATATCTTCGATCTCACCAACCTGTCACTGACTCCTGTGTGACTATTTTGGCATTATTAAAATTGTCATAATAATAATTATAAAAGATAAAAATCATTCCTTTAACTTATTTTTCATTGAAAATGCTAAAGATATATTGTGCAATGAAGAACACTTATAAAGATTCACTAATGAAAATCATTTCT
>JABFQA010002846.1:0-10603 GCA_022817065.1 Probaryconus sp. ZL-2020
AAGGACAGACAATTTAAGTCACATAAGTGCGTCCTTTATTAACTCCACCGGTTGTTGGAAAACGAATACGGCATTAGAAACATTTTTGACAACAGAATTACGTTTCTTTATTCTTACGTTTTATCGACGTTCAAAATATCTTGATAACGTTTGGCATCAATTCCCACATTATTGATCGATTTTCTTTTTTCATACATATATAATAATTAACAAGATAGCAAATTTTGTATAAATTATTTAAATAACATTATCAGACACCAATCCAAAATTAACTAAATTTTTTGTATTAATTTTTTTTGTAATATGATAAAGTAATTAAATGATACACTTAAGTTTTTTTGTTTCATAACAACGATTATTATAGAAATGTTCTAATCTACATTTTAATAACTGTATACATTCGGTAGTAACAGAAATAAAAATTTTTTCGCTAAAATTATATTCATGAAACGACAGTCTTACACATCTCATTTGCATACATTAAATTTCTGTCTAATATCGGATAATAACATAATTAAAGCGTTGAATTATCTAAGCTTAAACTTATGATCGATAATGTGGTTATCAATGTCTAGAAATTTTATCGTTTTAATTACCTCTTGTAATTATAATTTTCATTATGAAAGATCTGTAGGAAAATTGCTGGTAATTTCTAATAAAAATGTATTACTATAAATCATTTTACACCTTCAACGTTCAGAATTTTTTTTTTTTTGCGGTTTATTTCTATATACAAAATTGTATAATACGTTTCGTCATCCGTCTGTTGCATTTGTAAATATTTTCAATGCAAAATCTTGGATCGAAATAATGACGATGGCACGTTAGTTTATAATTTTTATACTTAAACGAGTCTGCCTTTAATGCTAAAACGAATCACTCGGCTAATGTATGTATCTCAAATTTAGTCGTAATGCTCGCACATAAATTACTTAACTATTTTATGGCATCTAATAAAACTATAATTGCATATTACATAATCTAAGTGTTATTCACAGTACTCTAGTAATGATCGGCAGTAATCCGCTGTACCTTTCTCGTTTTCTTCCTCCTTTAAAGTGTTATCAAACTAAAACAATGCCACGTAAAATCGTGATTATTTGTATATCATTTATTACGTCGAGTCATTGATGTTCACAATGAACCAATTCTCAGTTGCGATAGAATCGACCGGAAATTGATTTAAAATATTCATAGTTATTGATCGCAATTTTCTGATGCTAAGAAAACTCTGCAAAAGTTCCATTTTGGTTAGTATAAAATCCAATCGATGTCAAAACACCAATAAGTATCTTAACATTCAATTTCGTTAAGTAGTTCTTCTGTCTTTAGTAATACTTTTTTTTTTCTCCATTCTTTCCAAAAGAAGTCTTTATAGTCTACTTTAATGACTCAAGCTGTTTACGTCCAAGCCTGTTATAAAAGAAACATAAAATATAATTAATCGATCATTCACCTCTGTTATCGTTTCAATGCCTTGTTTTATCTGTATCACTTTTTTTTTTATTAACAGAATAAAAAATTAACATATGTAATAAAATAAAAATTTGTATTTCACAGAATGATAACGGTTTCGTTACGTTGATAAAAATATCAAGAAATGCTTATTAATTTACGTTAATCATGAAATAGTTTTTTTTTCCACGCTGATAAAAATATAATGTTAAGATAACGTTTGAAAATCAGTTAAACGTTAATGCAAATATTGATTTTCGATTGACTTTTCTAAACCTTATTCATGACTCACCGAATTGTGAGACAGGCTGATTTCCAAACGCTTGGTAATCTGGGCGTTGGCCTGGAGACAATTTCGGTTCGCTAACACCGGCAATTGCGTTCGATCCAACTAGTTCTCTATTAGAACTGGGAAAACCATTGCCAAGGCCATCACGAAATCCACCCGTTGGTCGAACTCGGGATCTTTGTTGCACGTGATTCTTCCTTACTGAAATTTAATTAAAGTATAGCAAATTTTATTCTTTCAGATTGATTTTCGAAATTGAATTTACGATTTTGAAAATATTTAATTAAAGTCTATTGAAGATTTTGTAGTTCTAATTTCTAATTAATTTCTTATACTGTTTCTCCTTATAAACTATTTAATATCGACAGTATCATATATGATACAATTAAAATTTTTCATAGATCGCCAACCTTCAGATTATTGAAAATTGAAAAGAAAGGATAGAATAGAGATTCTATTATTATTTGCATGGTGAATCGGTTTTGCGTTACTTGATCCAGAACAACATAAATTCTATAAAAATTGTATAGCACTTCATAAAATATATATAATAAATATAATAGTTGATATTTTTGCGATCTAAAATCGAAATAGCAATACAAACAACGCTATCAGTTCAAATTGTACCTTCGTCGAAACTAGAGAACTTTCCTTCTGCGTTCGAGGGGCTTGCAAAAGTGTGATCCGTCGGAGATGGAGATTTTTCGAATCCATCAGTTTTATGTACAGAAGTGTGGAGTTTGTTGTTATATTGAGAATAAAAACTCTCCGACACCTCAGGAGGTTTTTCGTACGTCAAACGATTTGCTTCGATGTCGTCGAAAACTTTTCCATTGTGTTGGTGAAAATTCGCTTGGTTCGATGCATCGGCATTACCATTGTGATTTTTACATAGGACAGCGTCATCGACTTCCTTCTGACGTTTCCTATCGATGTCATCCTCGTTCTTGGCGTCCGCATAAATTATTCCCGGCACCGAATCTCTTTGTCTGTCAGTTAATTCACCTGCATGAGATGATCCGGGTATTTGGCTCCTTTCCGGAAAAGGATCTTGGAAATTGTCCTGGTGTCGTTGATCAAAGGGAACGTTAGTTCGTTGTTCGTTGAATGGTCTGGCGAAGTTATCTTGTTGCCGGTGACCGAAATTCTCGTCCTTTGCATTTGGCGCGAATTGTTTTGAAAATTGTTCCTGTTGATAATTAAAACTCTCCTCTTTGCGGTTTTGAACGAACGGCCGTACGAAATTCGTTTGCTCCCGTTGATCGAAAATAACGTTTTTATGATTGTCTTGTTGGAAATTTGCCTGCTGGTTGAAAACATATTTATTCGAGTTGTCGTTGGATTGGTGCCCAGTTCGTGGCCTATCAAAAGTTTGTTCATTTTGCGGCCGATTGAAGTTATTTCGTCCCTGATCAAAGAAATTGGCGTTGTTGTCGGAATAATGGTCCGGGCGATTATTTTCTGGGACATTATTCTTCGAGAATCCCCTCGGCACGTTGTCTAAGGCGCGCCGATCATTCGATAAAACATTTCTGCCAGAATCGTATCTGTCTTCCCTGAAAGGTCGATGTTCATCAGGGAAACTTGGTCCCGTATTTCCATTAAAACTTTGAACTTTGTCGGCGTCACCGTTAAAACTTGTTCGCCAGTCTTTAGTAGCAGCTGATAAATAATTGATATCGCTTCCTGAGCTCGGAAATACATTTTCTCGGCGATTACCCGAGTCAATTTGTTGCCAGGTGAAATTTGTCCCATCCGAATTTCTATTAAGAGTATTCGGTGAACTTTTTTGCGATACGTCAGTGCGATTTGTTGGTAATCCAGGTACGTCGAAACCGCTACTCGCTAAAGAAAGATCGATCGAGTTGAAACTATCACGATAATCCTTTCCTTGATATTTATTATTATCGTCATAATTAGAATCGGAGCTACTTGGAATGGAGCCAATCTCGCCCCGATTCAGTTGGTCGTTTAGAGAATAAAGATCCGAGGCGTTATCACATTCCACATCGTACCACCAGTCGCAAACGAAATACTTTTGGTTGAAAATACTCCCTGGCGAGCACAGAAAAGAACTCTTAACTCCTCTGGCATTACACACGTGGAACACCTATGGATTTAAAGATCTCTGTATTAACCGTTGCGTTATAAATGTTTTATTTAGTAATACTCGAATAATATTTTCTTTTTATTTTTTTGCAAAATAAATTTGTTTATATTATTAACTCACCTGACAACCACTTTCCATATCCGCATAATAACCACCAGGCTTCTTACCTACACAACTAAAAGACGTCTGTGGAATTGTCTTGAAATTTGGGTAATCCTTACCAGCTACACCAGGAACTGTGCTCCAATCATCATCGTCATTGTCATTGATGGCGTTGAACTCACCAACTACGTTACTTCTACTGTCAGAAGCTTTTAACTCAATCTCTTCATAATTATTTCTTTCGTAACTGCTTGGCTTCGTTTGTATTTCTGGAGGAAGAATCTCTCGATTTAATTGAAAATCTGATTCCTCCGTTAACACCTACAACGTGGACAAATCATGAGTAATGTCATCGTTAAATAGAAATTTAAATATTCACACAAAAAGATAATAGTTATTGAATTTCAACATTTCTACATCATCTGAAATCCTTTACCAGGAACACATTAACGATAAAACCCTGTTTTGTAAAACACATCAATGTAATATTTTCTCAACAGATTACTACTAATTAAATGCAATACAATTTGTCTAAACAGTTTAATGAACGTTTTACTCGTAGCAGTTTAAATGCCCCTTAAATTAGCGCTTTTCACAGTCAAGTTATTTCACTGCAAAAAGATCACGAATTCAAAAGATTAACACATACATTATTTCTTTCTTCTTTTATACAAAATACAAGTCCATAAATTTTCTTTTTATGCCTGAGAAATTCCCTTTTCCTCAATATTCTTTTTTGCATCGGCAAATGGGTAAGTGTTCAAATGATTCGTCTTTAGACATTCAATACAGATCAAGAACTGTACTTTAGACAAGGTTCTCGCGACGGTAGAAAGTGAATCCTACATATGTTCCACATTTCTTCTAATATTACATCACTTGGTACGTGCGAGCATTCTCCAAGGCAGAGTGCAGCGTTTAATGTTCCGCATCGGCGAATGATCTTATGCAATGTTATAGAATAGTTATATGGAGCACACGCGGCGTTCACGAATCGCGATAAATCATGCGGAACTCTGCTGCAGAATCGATAATGATTGATGCTGTACACAAATAGAGAAGATAAAGAATACAGTATTGCACGTGGAAAAAAAAAAAGAATCAATTTTCCCGACTAAGTAAATCGTGAATTGTTATTCTGTTGCAATAAAGGGTAAATTTGTTGAGGAAGTTAAATCGCGCTTCGTTTGAAATATATATTAATTAACTGTAAATCTCAGTGTGTTTGTATGTGTAACGTAACGAAAAATTTATCCAATTTATTATCTGGAAGTTCGTTGAACGATAGAATCTCTTGGAGAAGGAATTTCGTATTTCATAACCCGTATTTATATACTTTTGGTAAATTCAAACATTTATTGATTCAGTAAGTTATGAATTCCAAGACTTGTAATTTCATATTAAGCTTTCTCCTATCTTCATTGAAATAAATATTATATTTGCATCCTGAATATAAATTGTGAATTCCGTGGATCATAATTTTCCATTGAGCTTTCTCATATTTTCACACTAACGAATATTATATTTACATATTAGACATATTTCTTGGTTTGCTTTAATTGTGTTGTGCACAAGTTTTAAATGAGAAATAATAATAAGAATTTATATTTGAGAAAAAGTATTAACTAACATCATATTCATAAGTTGTGAAATTATATCAAAAGTATGGTAATATATTCGTGAATGTATTACAAAGGAAAGTTTATGTGTTACATTTCTGCATTGTGAGACAGGCAACAGATTTACATTTCTGATTATCTTTGCTTGGACAAACCTCTATGTTAATCCATCCGATGTTATGAGCATTTGATCATCGGTGAAACAAACAGTCCTTTGGTAAACGTTCTTGTGAACATAACGACAGGAATTCAAATAAACTATTTGTATATATATGGAAATTTTGTTATACAAAATTATAACGAATTTATTAAAATAAATTGAATCAAACACGTTTTTAATCATACCTTCATTTTTCAAAAATATCTATATTCAATAAAAATTTATTTAAAAATTTATATAAAACTTAGATGTATGTTTCGTAAATAAATGTAGTTAAGGAAAAGTGCATTGAGTGCCTAAAGAGATTTCGTTACATGAATCTGTCCGTTACTTGTTGTAACGAACAGACGGAAATCCTTTAGGAAAATCAAATAAACTTGAGGAAGAAATGTAAATTGGGATGAAATTTTATCCATAGACTTGTAACTTTAACATTTAGAAGTGATATAACTATTTAGATACTTTCTACATATGCAATGAACAAATTTTTTTCAATTATATGATTATACTAAAACTATTATTGATGATGACACTTTAAGAAATTTAGAAGAAAAATATTAGTAGTTTTAAGTGTGAAAGACGTTTTGCAGATAATAACATTTTTGCAGAGAATAATTGTACTTTATGAATTGTTACTTCGCTTAAATCTTTTGTAAGTAGATAAATTTCTGTTTGAGTAGATAAATATTTTTAAAGAAAAAATCTCTTCTAGCACTAAATTAGACTAAGATTTTAGATGCACTCACTTTCATCAACCTGAGTTTCAAAATGAAAAGCGTTATGAAACAAGGATTCAAAATGAGACCATCGAGATAAAAACCATCTTAAATCACAATGTTACATTTTTATGATTATAAGTGCCAGTAAAAATTTCTTCACCTTTTAATGATTGTAAAATTATCAAAATTACCACTTTAGCAATTTATGAATATTAACATAATGACTGATAATATTTACCATTTTTTTCTTCCTTTGAATACAATATTAAAAAATATTTTTTTTTTAAATTTAAGTATATATCTACCACATTTCAGTACTTTTTGCAATACAATATGATATTCGTGTTTGTAAACGAGAATTTAAGACAGTTTTATTAGATTGCCCAATTGCACAATAGTAGTGTTTAAGTGAATTTATCTATGAAGAGTAACAGATTTATTGCATTTAATTGATCGTTTTCTCTTGAGCGAATTTCTGTTTATAAACTTTGCTGTCTGCTATAGTAAATTGCTCAAATCATGTGCATCTTTTTCTTATATATATAATTTTCTTGTTTATATGTTTTAATATTATCACGTTTATAAAATATATAATTGTTATCAAAATTTCATAATTCAGGAATGTTCAAAGACTTTTAAAATAAATTACTTGTGTAATCACAAAAACCGACTCTTTACTATTTAAATTACTTTCTTATTTGTGCAGTCTTTAAACTTTTTATCAACTCATATAAAATCATTCGTACAATTTTCTTTTTACATTATATATTTAAAATTTTTTTAACAATTTATTATACAATTTTATATAATCTAAATGATAATTTATTCTCATAAACAAATTTTAGCTTTACCAATGTTTGTTACACAGTCATTTAAATAATGAAACATATTAATTATAGCACAAATTATTCTGCTAATTTCAATAATAGCATGTTATGCATAATACATGTGGAAACAGTACTTACATTTTGTATTGAGATGACTATTATTATTAGGAATAAAAAATTCAGCGCCATAATTGTTGTCCTCCTAAAATTATATAAAATTTATATTATTAATTCATATTCTCATTTTGTGTAATGAATTATTCGTATAATGATTATTATTAATTTTAATTTCAAATTGTATTATGACTCGTTGTGATACATATTGTTTGTTAAATGATAAATAGTGATTGATAAATGACTTTAAGTCTGTTATATTGGATAAGTTAGTTAAAGCAGTATAGAGACTAAGTTTGCAAAAGTTAGGCGAGAAAAAGCGTCGTTTACTTTTTAACTGCTTCTTGAAGACAAATATATACGACGTAATGTAATTAAATTAATATATAAAATAAATTATTTCAAGTATAAAATATACGGGATAGAAAATTTACATTGGGAAAATAATATTTATAATATGTGTTATTTAAACTTATCAACACTTTCAACAGACAATGGTACGCGATTCTATATTATTACAGTTGTCCATTAGAATGTAAATTATAACGTGAATCATTTACGCTCAGAAGAAAGAATGAAACAATTTGTAACCTTCTTCAGACTACATCTCATTTCACTAAGCGAAAAACTGAACTGAAAGAAGTGGTCACGAATCATATTCGTGAAATGTAATTCGAGAGTGGTTCAGTTTTAATGCAATAGTTATGTCTCACTCATAATAGTTTTATGCCTTTAAAGGTAGTCGATCTCAGCAAAATCATCAGTTCAGTATGGTAAAAGTAGAATAGTCATAATTTGTAATTAGTTTAGGTCACATTGAAAAAATTACAATATAAATATTGTAAACTATACAAAACATATTGTAAGCTGTTACGACATACAATTCACAAGATATATAAATTTAGCGTATAGGATTTTACGAGGAAAGTTCTATTCCTTATTCATATTGTAATATCATCATTAGTTAAAAATGACAGTTAATTTTACGTGTAAATGTAAATATTTGTAATTATATAGTGTTCATAAACTCTTGAGGTATTTAATTACAAAGCAAGCCTACCATTAAAATAATAACTCGAGTTACTAGTCATCAATGTTTACTCTGATTCTTTAGAAGTGAAACTTGAACATACGTTCCCAGGAATTTTTATAATTCAAATATCGTATTTAATGAAATTTTCAGTAAATATAAAAATTTTATAAACTTTGCAATAGAAAGTCAATTGTTATGCATAAGCTCTTGTTTGCTCTTGCTTTTGCAGAATTTAATTTTTTATTAGCAAAAAATTCTAAAGCAGTCATAAGGAAACGTATTGAATTTAAAAAATGAAAAACAATAAATAAACTTTCATTACTACATTATAGCCATTTGACACTTTAATTCGGAAATTCAAGACATTTAATTCCTTATAGTTTATACATGCAGTATGCCTATTTAATCCGTATCTTTCCGGGTTTATACACCCGGTAAGATTATAAATCATTCTGCAATTGCAGTAACAAGAGTATCGATTACTACTAATAATAAAATAATCAGTCGATTTTGTTATGTATAGATAATTTTGGGAGGATAACGAGGAAGTTGATTTCCATACTGTTTACTCAATACGAGTTCTGCCCGAATACGTAATAATGAAGAAAAGTGATACTTCATTGTTCAGCAACTAAGATATCCATAATTAATGGAACACCGAAGGCGCTATTAATCCCCGCAATTATGGAACAGGTCAGTAATTACGTGATTTCGATTGTGAATTTCAGGCATGATGTAATTCTCGTATTTAATTAACGTATATACAACAGTAAAGATTAATGATCGTTTTAGAACTTAATCGAACATTAAAGGTTTGCCAAGTTGAAAAGAATATTTTAAACGTAGGATATTAATTTGTGCAATATGCTGTTCAGAAGCGCGAGTTTAACGGTTTATTACTCTAAAAACGGTCTCTTTTTTACTCGTAATAATAATTTTTTTTTTACTACAAATTGACCACTGTTACCATTCGCTCGTAAGCAAATTACTGAAATAACTTGGAAAGTTCTTGCAATTTTTGCAAATACTTTTGTGCGATTAAGCGTGTTCCGCAATTAGTGAACCACCGATTGCCCACGAAAGCTTGTCTTTAGATTACTTTTATCAATCTTAAACTTTTTACTCGCTTCGTAAAACTTTTACTGCGTTTCGTTAAAAACATCTTGTGTAAAAAAAAAAAAACAAAAACTTTTATGACAGTTTCCTAATAGACTGAATTTAGCTCGATATTATCTTTATGGAATATAAGGGAAAGAAAAAAGCGATTGTATTACGAAAGATAACGACCGATGATATTAAATTCTAATTGAAAGCATGCTTTCATTTTGGTAAAATAAGCAGGCTGATCCTTTTTATTTGAAAGAAAATAGCTCTAAGATCACTGCCTGCAGTGTTAATGGCGCAATGTCTGCCTTCGGAATTTATATATCTATATGAGAAATTGGCGAAAAGGAAATTTCGCAGGATAAATCGATCATACCGGAAAACCATTATGTGCTTCGTCGCGACATAAATCCGGTGGCCATAAGCAGCGCGATATCATTGACCTTTCTCCTCGTTTTGGTTTAGCACGTTTGGTTTCTTTCGTTCGGTCGACTTCTTCTTCCTCGTACCTTAGTGTGTATTGGTTCCCGTGACACGGATGCACTCAACCACCTTCCTTATATCCTGCAAGGAGTCCGAAAGCGAGAGCGCAACCGGCGATCGTTAACGAGCCTCCGAAGATAGACGATAGACCAGACTTAGCTTTTCTATCTCGGCGTTTCTCCGCGCGATCGACCACTCTCTACGAGAATCTGCTCGGATGTTACGCTCTCCTTTCGCATTTATAGTGCATCCCCACGAGGCCAAGTCTTTTTCGCCGATGCACCCTGACGATTTCAATGCAACGGAAGTGCGTCATTATTCAGCGACGTTGCGAAAGACTCAACCTTCTTTCTATTGAGGAAAAAAAATACACTGTGTAGCTGTTAGAAAATTTTAACGATCCTCAGATAACCGACCACCGAAAATACACAAAGTACAAACTATTGATATTTTAATTACGACTTGCATTGCAAAAGCGCCGATGCCACGCTTCTGAACATTTTGCGCTGATGGTCATTGTGTTTCATCTTGTCTTCAAAGGAGTTTCGAATATGGAACGAATAGAATGTTTAATAGATTCAACAAATT
>JABFQA010002847.1:0-10600 GCA_022817065.1 Probaryconus sp. ZL-2020
AATAAATGAAACGGCTTTCGTTTTATGTTTGCTTTAAACATTTTTATTTTTATCATAAACATTTTATGTGCGCAGGTAACATTTTTACAAGTTCGAAATTTAACGCCCGTGTAAATAATAATGCTTTGACTCTCAGAATTTTATTTAACATTTAGAGGGTAAAACTTGCAAAATACTTACTTGTAATTTCGCTAAAGAATACCCGATCTAGCAAGCACAACTTTGAAACCGCGAGCAAATTTCCCGATTCGAAGACCAAACTCAAACTTATCTACAATCTCTCGCTTAATACAGCACTATTTTTAAATTAGGACATAAAAGTGAATGAGCGATTTTCTTTTGCTTTTGTCTTCGGGATCTTAATATTCACTTTTTTTTACACTTTCATATAGTACAGTCGGAGTAATAACTTCCAGTGAAACTAAAAGTCATTTTGTCTGACTAATTATTTGGTTGTACTACTTCGTTTTCGCTAATCTCATTTAATTATACAATTTATCACAAATAAAAATAAATAATTTACACGTGGCTTTTATATGAATCCGTTAAATGCCGAAAAATAATTATTTTTGTGATTTTACTTTATATTCGTGATTTTGTTTAAACGAAATTAATTATCCCGGATACATACAAATTAAAATATATTTTTATTCGTATTTATAAAAAAGTTCACTTTAATCGGACTAAGGTGCGAGCTTTCGCAAAAGCATGCTTTTGAAACCCGATGACTTTTAAATTAAGTCAATCCTACTGCGCCACTAAGTGAGCAAAGCTTTTGAAATGTACGAGAGTTACTCCCTCCGAATTTGAAAGAAAACGAGTATTTTTTAAATCAGTTATCCATAAATTCACAGAAAGTGAACGTGTACATAAACGCATTGAAATTTTCCATTTGGATACTTTGCCCTCATTAATTATTAATAACAATCTTTATTATTTAATTTTCGTTTTGCCAAGTAAATAAACAATTGCAAAACTTTGTAATATGTAACTTAATATTTGATTTTCAGTGAAACATTTTCTGCGATGTTAAGTACAGTTGTAGACGATTAATTATGTAAATTGGCCATTAAAAATTAAGACAAATCGTAAAAAAAGAGAGAGAGAAGATAAGCTACTTAAATAACACGGTGAAAACTGGGATTAATGTTGCTTAAAAAAGTATATATATTATTCACACAAAGAAATACAGTCGAAAGAAGTTTTAAAATGTTTTAAAAATAATTTTTAAAACTAATAAATATTCGAAACACATTAAAGATCGCTGTAAACGATAAAAAAAAAAAAAATGTCATTTTTAGAGTGCATTTAGAATAAAAAGATCGATTTTTATGGGGTTCCTTATTGAAATGCAATGTAATGGTATTAGTTTAAAATAATTCCAATCAATTAGGTGTAAAAACTTACTCTTTTGAAGTGTCCTGTTCCATTTCATTTCGGTATTGAAGCCGCAAATTCTGTCTGATATCATTGCTGTCGTTAACGTGTCGAACCTCGCTCAGTTCAGCGGGCAACAAAAGTGCAACTTCTGAAGAGAGAAAAAATTTCCCTCGATTGTAAAAAAACATTATGATTATACGCATGGCTTGTTTGCATAATTTTTGCAGAAAATAAAACACGGGCTATAGATAATAATTAATAAACCGTGATCAGAAGTCGATTATACAATATATCAATAATTTAGTTCCATGCTAAAATATGATAAATAAAGTACGTTGATTAATTACTTGGGTTCATTTTTTAAAATTCGAAATTCATTAATTATATCAGCAACAGTTTCATTACACCACAACGAACCATTAGATATAATCTCAAAGTCATTTATCTTTTTATTTCTCTACCCTTCACAATATAATCGTCTGTGAAAAATAACATTAACATTTTTCGTAAAATGATTAGCAAAAGTACGGTAATTGTTATTTATAAATGGGAAATAAATAAATTATTAGACTTTTCCGTAAAAAAAAATTCCGTAAAATAATTCAAGTTAATAAAATGAAATTCAAGTTTCATTTTTTCTTTTTTTCTTTTCAGGAGTATGTAATTGATTGTCCTGAATGCTTTATTGTGCATCAATTCGGAAGTACGATATTTCCGAACGATATCTTCGTTCGGATGGAATTAATTTAAGTCGACGATTCAATAACCAAAATTCAATAAGCGATGGACAAGTTGAGGTTTGAAGTATAATGTGATAAACGTCTTAAGATAAGTTACCTTTCAGGGCAGATTTTGGATTACGTCTATGACACTTAGTTCCTTGACAGCCTCGATGTTGGACCAATTGCGGGCAATGTTTGCCTCCATTTTCAGCGGCCCTTTCCACGAGTCTCGACCTCGTTTGAGCACCGGGACCGCATTCGCTATCACAGGGTGACCACGGACCCCAAGCCGAGACCACACAATCTAAAACTATATCAATAATAATTGCTAGCATTTGTCAATGGGTTTGCTTTTATGTTACGTAGCTTAACACACGCCACACTCCTCTATTATCATTATTATCATTGTTATCATTATTACTCAAAGTAATAGCAATTCAATTCATTTTTCATTGATTAAATACACTCAAAATGATCAAACTGACAGCAAATTTATATAATTTTTTTACAAAGCAAATCAAATGCAAATGATCATGCATTATTCATTAATTATTCAAATTAATTATAACGTAATTAATCCATGAATCCATAATTCCATATTTATAAAAAATCACGAATGTATAATGACAGATAAATTTTATGTATTTATATCAAAATTATCTCGATAATTTCCTGTCGCTGTTAACAAAGAGTTTTTGATTTTCTGATTATAATAATGTATTCTAATACATTAATAAAATTGATATAAATTAATAAAATGAATACAAACAAATGTTTGATATTTTTTAAATCATATTGATTTCCAATTCTTCTGTTGATTGTTGCAGTTTTTCAAATCCGTTTTGAATTAAAAATCCCCCTTTTTATCAAAAGTCAAAAGACATTTGGTTTTAAGATCCAATAAGTTCCAAAGGATCTTTTTCGAAGATAAAAGGATCTACAGAATAGCATGTATTTGAAAAAGATTTTCCACGACTGTAAAAGGATTTATTTGATTCTAATAGGTTTTTACTTTGATTCTGATGTAGTTGAATTAAAAATTACATCTCTATTTTTATACGTTCGTATTATAATGTATGACCGCAGAACATATGCCGAGGAATATGTAATTATCACGAGCATGGAGACAGGAAGAGCGATGACTGACATCTAAAAGTTAATAACTACTAACAAGAAGTAAAGTAAACGTCAACAAGAACTTTGCAAATGCATGAAATAACGTCGTGAAGTTCTTCGAGTAATTTAACTGAATTAAATTAAATAATTTCATGTTGTTTAAAAGTTAAATTCATAAGTAAAAAATACTTTTATTAAATTAGTGTCATTCTTGAGGAATCCAAATTTCATGTAATATAATTACTTCAATCCATGACTAATTTTTACAAGTTACGTTTGTGAAATTAATGCTCCGTTGAAACTATACCGCACACATGAAATACAAACAAAAACATTATTACCTATGGTTTACTTAACATGAAATATGTTTACGTGAAAATTGTTTACAAAATAATATATTTCATAAACAACGCATCAAATTATTCCGATATTTCAGCATTTCTAAAACCAATAATCCAGAGTTTAATTACAACGAAAACATTTTATTTGGTTTGATATCAAATTAATTGTAGTTCAATAAGGAACAAAAGATTTTTAAACGTTTACAACCTTTGAAAATATAAAAATTAATTATCCGGGTCGAAATAATAAAAAAGTCCTTATTTTTCATATGCAAATACGAAGAGAAATAAACCAAATGTTAAATTACCTGGAGAACATTAATTTTGATTTACTTCGTGTGTATTTTTAGAGAATTGTAATTGTTCATCTCGAAAAAAATAACGTTCATGTTGATTTACCGCGAGTCAAAAAAAAAAAAATAAAAATGCAAATATTCGTTATTTGATCGGCAAAATACGCGGCAGCGAAAAAAGGACATAAATATTCGATTTCATCCGATCATTATTACATTTTCAATCAAAGCCAAAGGGCACTATTTACGAGAGGTCAAAATGCCTCATATAAGTTATGAAAACCGCACACAAACGCACGTAAACGAGGCTTGTATAATCCAAAATAATTCAGTGCCAACTTTATAACGATTTAAATGCTTTACAATGTCGTAATTTAAACGCAGTCATAATAGCGTAAACCTTTTAAACCTTTGAATTAAAACGAAGTTTTGAATAAATATCAATCACTTTCTTACGTAATCTTTTTTCCATTAGTTATCAAAGTTTTTTTTACTTTCATTATTTATCTGTTTTATTATTATCATTATTATTTTTAATATCGCGAATGCAAAAATTTTCTCATGTTATTTTAATCTAATAATAAATCAAAAACATCCGACTCGAACTTATTATTTATGAGTTATACCGTGAAGTTTATTTATTCAAATCAATATTCATAAAGTTATATTAAAAGTTTTTCTTCTTGACCAAAAGAAAAGAAAAGAACAAAATTTCTTAACCCAACGAGTGAGTTATATATTTATATAAAATGAGAAATGAGATAAAGTGAAAGTGAGAGGAAGCATGCAAAAAAAAAGGGCATAATCGAAATCAGGCTTGGCGGTGAAAAAGAAAAAGAAGAAAGGTGAGGGAGAAAGAGCTGCCCTTTATCCTGTCTCCTTTATCCTGTGACGTTGTATATGCGTAATCTCGTTTCTCGAAAGCCCATCTCGCCACTTCTTGCTCAGAATGCGTGAACGAGCGAAGAAGACAAGCGACAGGCAGTCGAAGAGAGGAGCAACACAAAGCGAGCACTGACTACGCGAACTTGCGCTTGTCTAACGAATTCACCAATAAAGACCAAACGATTAAAGATCAAAACGTTGTTTCCTACCGATATTAAAAACGTTATTCTGCTTCGAGATTCTACAAAAATAACCCTTACGCAGTTCTCCTTTTTTTTTTTTTGCCATTTCATTTTTCTTTCAGTTTAAAACAAATATGACAAAAATGAATTTATTTTTCCACTTTTTAGTTACTTTTTCCTTTTTTTTTTTTAATTACTTTTAATAAAACTTTACATAACTTTATTTGCAAAATGTTATTTATAAAAATAAATGGATTTATATTTAATGTAAACCGATGAAAAAGTTACCGATTTCAGAAAATTGATTAAAGATTTGTTATAAGCATTTTTATTGTTGTAAATATATCAAAAGAAATTTTTTAATTGAAAATCTACAATGTTGGAAATTGCAAAAAAATTTGAAAAAAAGAACATGGAGAAGTTTTACCGGTGTACTTTGCATTGCCAATATCAGAGCATTAAGAATGATGTTTGTTATTGCAAAGTAACATTCGGAAATATCAATCTTGTAGGAACCAAAGTGATCGATAAACGCGAACAAAATTAATTTTTTATATTCCCTTTTCATGTTCTTGTTCTATTTGTCGCGAATTTTTACGTTCGTTTACTATGACTTCGCTGTCAAATCGTAATGTCAAAGGTAACCTGAATTTTTAACAATCCGCTATTCAACGTGAATTTCGACTGAAATCTGACGAATTCTATTGAAAATATGCCACGGAAAAAACCAACAGCAGATGTTAATAACGCTTGTAAATCAAAGGAGGATAAACATAAAAGTAACTCACTGAAATAAATTTAAGTTTATTACATGTCCTGTGTGAATGTTCATTAACTGAAATCGAGATTGTTTAACATAATCAGATTCATAAGCAATTAGCAAATTTTATTTTAATGGATTCCTATTATGCACAAGAAAAACAAACCTTATTAATCCTTTGTACAAAATGGCAAGCATTTATGAAAATTGAAAATTGCATTATTTTACGTTAAATATCAAAATTTTCGAGAATGACGTAATTATGAGGACATTAATAAAAAAAAAACACGTGAGATAGACTTTGTTGAAAATTGAGAGTCGAGTGCTATGCATTAATTCTTCTTTGTAGGAAAATTCATTTATAGGGACAGTGAAGTTCGATAAGCGTAACGATACCACCACCACCATTTCATTAAATTCTTAATCAGCTCTTCATAAATGCACAATTATGCACTGAGGATTCGTTTAACATCACGCTTTCAACGCAATTCTCAATGGATTTAAATATCTTGTAATATATACACACAATGGGATTTATCACGTGCCATAAAACACATTCAATTTCACGTCTAGAATTTAGAGACTTAATTCTAGACGTCGTCCAAATTTTAGACAATACATTGGGGTTTACTGTCGTTTAAATTGACTATACAATTATTTCTAAATCTGAACAAAAAAAAAAAAATTGTTACTTAGGACAATCGAATTTGTTAAGTAAAATGAAAAAATTAATTCATAATAAATGAATATTTATTATTTAAAAATGAAGCGTAAAAGTGCCTTTGGTGGAAAATAATGAATTTAAGTGAACGCAAGAGAAAAAAAGTTCCGGTGATTACTCGAAAACATCTGAAAAATCCCACAGATAATCCGTCCCATATACATAATCTAAATCTCCCGCAGGTAACCGATATGTGCTATCCACGCGAGCGGAGGCAGCTCTGTCGAGCATTCTGGAGGACATTATCGAGAATACCCTGGAGGACGCAAGAAAAATAGCCAAAGAGGCGGGCAAACGTAAGGTTTCCTTTAAGGAGTTAGAGCAGGCCCTTGAAAGACTATGCCGTCGTTATCAACATCTCCAAAGTGTCCAGACGAATAAGTAAATCGCAAAGTCTCAGTGCCACGTTTCCTTAGCATACGTTTTTATATGCAAATTCAGATTGCATATAATTCTTTTGTATCAGCCATATTGTGCTCCCTTTGATATCATCGCGGTTCATTGTCAACTAAACGTATTTATAAAACTGAACATTGTATCCTTTTATTTTTTTTTTTTTTTTGTTTGACAGAAGTTTCAACAACAATCGTTTACCATCTTTGTTCTATATAACAAAAGTTATTTCAAATAATTCAATTTTTTATTTCATTTCAGGTCATCGCACACGTCATTTTACCGAAAATAAACACCATTCTTTATCCAGAAGTAGTGATTTCAATGAATTGCAGCAACGTTTTTATTGTAGTCATTTCATCGAAAAAGAATTGTTTTTCCCGTAAGAGGGACAATCAATATTTCAAGAATATTTGAGAATGAATGTAGACGTAAAACATTTCATAATAATTTTTTAAACAAATTAAAACGTGTTTCACTTTGAATATTAAATAATTTCTACCTTATTTTTTTTAACGAATATCCATTAATTTTCAGAGAAAAGAAGATGAACAAACTCTGTCGTCAACTTTCAATCGAGAGCCCAAATGTATCTGGACGTGAATTCGTCTTCAGCTGCGATGTTCCAGTGCCAGATGTGCCAGCCCATGGTTCTCGAATCCGGGTGGCGTGTGCAGGAGCATGCTATCAGCCTCGTCGTTCGCCAAGTTTGTCCAGTTTGGCTTCAGTGTCCAGTGGCAGTAGCCTAGCCACTGAAGTTTCCATAGAAGGCGATTTTCCATTGGTCTTGTCACACCATGGTGTGCGCGATGCAGCTCTTTTCCCTGGCTACGAAGTCGCAGGTGTCGTTGAATCCCTTGGCTCCGATGTACCCAACGATTGTGGTTTTGCTATTGGCGATCGAGTCATCCTTTATCCGTACGAAGGAATTCCCAATGGATACGTGGAATACTTGGTAGTGCACGATCTCAAATATCTCATCAAAATTCCAGATCATGTGCCACTGAGCGTTGCAGCAATGCTACCTGCTGGTGCTTTACTTGCAATGAACACCGTTTTTGCGGCACATGAACATGTACAGGTAAATCAAAAATAATCTGCGATAAAATCAAATTAAAATATTAGAATAATTATCAAAGTATTAGAAGAAAAGAGAATTGTGAAAAGAGAATTGCCATTTTTTTTTTTTTCAGCATTGCAAATGCTAACAAAAGATTTGTAAAAAATAACTATTGTACGCGTGAATTAGCACAATTAAAGACAAAGTAAAATTTATTGCATTGCGCAAGATAATAATGTTGCAAAATTTTTAAGTGGGTCTTTAGTAGTTTATTAATAAAATGGAAATGTTTTATTATGTTTTATTGTGCTTAGCACAAAATCTGGGTTGCACGCCAGTTTTCAATAATTTGATATATTGCACATACTGAAAGTATTTATTACGCTACATTTCAATTTTGAATTTTAACACGTGCGTTTTATTAATATATCTAAATAAAACCTGTTATTTTGTAATAAATAAATATATTTATAAACAATTCTTATTTCAGAATTTATTAAAAGAGAGAGGCGAAAACAGCGTGTGCAAAATTCTGATCGTTGGAACCGGTGGTCTTGCATTATGGGCACTCAGAATTGCAGCATATCATTTCACAAATATGAAAGATCGAGTAACGATTACAATTGCATGTCTTAAAGACGATGGTCTTATGTTGGCTCAAGAATATCAACGGTAAGTTAATAGATAATAGAAAAAAAAAAAATTAATTTGTTCCATTTACTGACTTATTTTTAAAGAAATAAAGCCAATAAATTACAATCAAATTAGATTATCGGTATTATTATGACGTACACACCCCTTGATATCATTTACTTTAGATAGCAGATTTTCAACAACAACTTAATCTATGTTATCTCTTTTATTATTAGATAAATGTTCGTTGTTACTTATTTGGTGTCATATTGTAATGATAATATTTTACAAAAATATTTACTTTATTTAGACGGAAAATACGTTTTGTAACAACGATGCATTGAAATGCGTTATAAATATAGAGTTATACGTATCCATATATCTTATCCATATAACACAATGACAATCCCTGTTAGTCACTCCAAATGGTTATGACTTTGTTTACGATAGCAGTCATTATTAAATTTGCAGATTTATAATGCGATTAGAATTTCATAGTACTATAGATTGTAATAAACAATGTGTGAAACCTAATTCTTTAATATCTTTCATAAGTTGAATAATATTTTGTTGATGATTTGCACGCATATCTTAATAAATAATAACATAAATGATTCATCGTTGAATTTTTACAGCGTCAACGTGGTGCAATGGAACGAGGATCTCTACGAAAAGCAGCTGATTGAGCGCACAATGGATGCCTGTCAAGGCCAGGTTGACGTGGTCATCGACTTTGGCACAACTTCTCGCAGTCTGCACCGTAGCATGCAATGTCTTAGCAAAGGCGGAGTTGTGTTTGTCATCAGAGAAGTGGCCGATCGTCTCCTTCCAAAATTCAGTAGACGCGCCGAAGAAAAGCAAATCTGCATTAAACCAGTGGAACCAGGAACATTGGAGCAATTGAAAGAATTGGTCGCGTTGGTGGCGTCCAATGAATTGGAACCACCGCCGCACACGGTTTACCCTGCCGAACAAGCCCTGGACGTTGTGCACAAACTCTGCCATTCGGAAATCCAAGGCAGAGCTATTTTGCGCTTCTATGCTACGGACTAAAGAATAAAATTGAAAGGAATAAGACTACGAAGTCTTGCAACGATGATCGAGTGAGAAGAAACCAGAGTCTCACGAAACTGCAATTGCCAACACTCGCCATGTTTTCCGCTTTGAGGCGGCAGAGAATTATTTTGAAAAAAAAAAAAAAAAAAAAACCTTCGATCGATCGAGTTAACGTTCGTTAATGTTCGATTCAATAAGGTGTCCAATTTAATTAGAGTTTGAACAATAAGGAAGAATTAACAAAAATTGGGTCTAAGAAAAAAGAAACTATATATATATATCTGCTGACTATAAGAAATCAATTGCAGATAATAATTACCTAAGTAGATGTTTATGTATCGCATAAAAGCTTAACGAGTTATTGTAGTCGACTCCGTGTTCGTTTGTGTATGTATTGCACACAATTACTCAATGATCAATTAAAGAAAAACAATCGTATTCAAATTTGATATAGATTATAGTCCAAGATACGAGTATTAGAAATTACACATTTTATGATACAATGGTTTTGTTGGAATGAAGAAGGGAAGTTCAAGTGTTAAATGTAACAAATTGGAAGGTTGATCGAGGTTCTCTACTGTAAAATAGAAAGCTGTGCTAGTGCGGGACGTTAGTACATAGACGAGGATGAGAGGCAGAAAAAGAGAACAAGTTCTGTATTACAGGTATTAGGGTGAGATAAACCGTGTTGAGATAAACCCCCGACGGTCTTTTCAGTGGATTCAGTCGATTTATTTCTTCATCGTAGGACAGTATTTTTCTTTTTGTTATCTATCGTTAACGTAAGAATAGATTTCTAATAGTGATTGCGAATATGATGACAGTTGCATATATAATATAAACCCGAGAAAAACTGTTGCGAACAATTTGTATCTTGAAGACTGTTCTTTTGTTTAAGAAATCGTTTTTTTTTATTTTTAGGATTAACGTAGGTATTAAACACATAATAATATATTATCTTTATACAAAACCGTGAGGATAACACTGAATGTAATGTAAGATGTAAAATGTAATAATATATTAAATTGATTTTGTTTTTTATATAACAAAAATGAATC
>JABFQA010002848.1:0-10599 GCA_022817065.1 Probaryconus sp. ZL-2020
ATACGCATGCGCAACAAATATTGCAACTTAACCTACAAAAAATTACAACGTACGTTGTAATTTTTTAAACGTACGTTGTGATTATTGGAACTTATTTACTAAATTTTAAAACGTTTTTATTAATTGTATTAATTTTACCTTACCATCATTGAATTGATACTATACGTTGTAATTTTTCATAACTTGTTTCTCTACGTGTAGTTGGGATAAATTTAAAAGTGACTAGTTTGGAGATTTTAAATATTTTGAAAAGCGGACCATTTTGATATTTGTTTTTTTTTTTTAGTGACTGTGTTGGACATTCGAAATATTCATCTAAGTGGTCGATTTGGATATTTGGATTATTTTTTATTGCGGCTGATATGGATAAGTGGAATTTTTGAAAAGTGGCTGATAAGGATGTTTGGATTATTTTTCAATGTGGCTGTTTTGGATACATGGATTATTTTGTCTTGTGGCTGGTTTGGATATTTGAATTATTTTGCCTTGTGGCAGGTTTGGATATTTGGATTTTTTTGCCTTGTGGCTGGTTTGGATATTTGGATTATTTTGCCTTGTTGCTGATTTGGATATTTGCTATATTCTCAAACAGTGGCTGTACTGGATGTTCGGAATAATTTTCAAAGGCCGGTTTGAATAGTTGGGATAGTTTTCAAAGTGGCTAGTTTGGAGATTTTAAATATTTTGAAAAGTGGCTCATTTGGATATTTGTTTGTTGTTTTTTTTTATAGTGGCTGGGTTGGAAATTTGCAATATTTTTCTAAGTCTTCGATTTGGATATTTCTATTATTTTTTAATGCGATTGATATGGATAAATTACATTTTTACAATGTGGCTGATACGGATGTTTGGATTATTTTCCAATGTGTGTTGATTTGGATATTTGTATTACTTTGCATTGTGGTTTGTTTGGATATTTGGAATATTCTGAAAAGTGATTGTTTTCGTTATTCGAAATATTTTTCAAAGTGGCTGGTTTGGATATTTGGATTATGGTCCAATGTGGTTGCTTTGTATATTTACAATATCTTGCAAATCTGCTGATATGCATATTTGGGATATTTTTTAATGCGGCTGATATGGATATTTGAAATATCTTTCAAGTGGCTGGTTGTGAGACGTGAAGTATATTCCAAAGTTGTTGGTTTCGATATTCTGAATATTTTTTTAAGTTGGACTTTTGGTTATTTTTACTTTATTCCAATGTGACTGGTTTGGATATGTGGGGTATTTGAGACTGGTTGGCAGAATATTTACTTGAGTTTAGAGAAATCAACTGAGTTTAAAAATATTGATTTGATATTGCTTCCAGAAATTTTTAACTTTTCGAATTTTTATTAAAATAACTAAAATTCAAACGTGGGAAAAAAAATGAAATTTTCGGTTTGCCAAACTCGGGTGAGTTTTGTCAGTTTTGTTTGCAATTTCGGATTTGTAAAATTCGTGTGTGTTTTGTCAGTTTTGTTTGTAATTTTGGAATTGTAAAACTCGGGTGAGTTTGTTCAGTTTTGATTGCAATTTTTGGTTTGTCAAATTCGGGTGAGTCGTGTCAGTTTTGTTTGCGATTTTGTATTTGCAAAACTCGGTTGAGTTTTGTCAGTTGTATTTGCAATTTTGAGTTTGCCATAATCGGGTGAGTTTTGTCAGTTTTCTTTACAATTTTGGGTTTGCCAAACTCTAGTAACTTGGGTTTGCATAACTAAAATGCAACGTGGGAATTCTCAGAATATTATCCTGAGTTTTGTGAAATTAAATGAGTTCAAAAATATTGATTAGATAGTGTTTCCAGAAAGTTTCAAATTTTCAGCTATTTATTAAAATTACTGAAATCACAACTAATTGAAATTCATTTTGTTCAAATACAGTACCCTAATAGCACAAAATATTTTAAATTATTCTGAGAATATCCTGAGAATGATTCAATATTCTTAAAATGTACTTAGTATATTTTAGAACATTTTGTGCTTTTAGGGGTATTTCATTATTAATTAATGTTATATAAAAATCTGTCAGTTTCTATTATATATTTTTCTTGATTTTATATTTTTACTGTATTTTATTTTGTTTTATTTATAAATAAATTTTTCATACCTTCGGAGCGGACTAAAGCGGAACTAGTGGGACGAAAGTTTCCACTTTCGTCCCCCTACGGGGGAAAGTGGAAACTTTCGTCCCGCTAATTCCAATTTCGTCCGCTTTCCTCGGTATGAAAAATAGCGTACAAGCCTTGGGCGTCGGTGGCGTCCTCGGCAGTAATATACTATAATATCATTTTATTACAAAGTAACTAAGTTCAGAATTTAATAAAATCGATTTCGCAACCGGTTCCGGAACCTTTTCTTTATCATGAATTTTTTTGGAAAAGGTTCCAAAGCAAAGGATTTCGGTGCTGGATCCGGTTATGTTACGGTTCCTGAGTAACTATTATTGTCACTGTGCCAAATTTGGCTGACAGTTGTTTAATATATTTTTTACAAATACGCGCAAGTATCCATGTACGTTACATTTCGATCTTCTATCAACGTTGTGCGCCAACGTTTGCCCAACGTTTTACAATTCAGCACTAATACTGGGTCAATTGTTTATTTCAACATGGGTAATTTATTAAGTAGCATGAAATTAAAAAAATGATGCAATACACCTGTTACGATTGTGTTAATCGTCACAGCGAAGTTGCTACTATTAATTAATTAAGTTTATGGGATAAAGGTTTTTTTTTTTTTTAATCACAGCGTGTCAAGTAAAGTTTGGAATAATTATTTATTGCCGACGCGTAATTCCTTTACAGTAT
Source organism: Probaryconus sp. ZL-2020 (assembly GCA_022817065.1). NCBI lineage: Eukaryota > Metazoa > Arthropoda > Insecta > Hymenoptera > Scelionidae > Probaryconus > Probaryconus sp. ZL-2020. Next base: position 2,792 of record JABFQA010002848.1, read on the forward strand.
CACGTTATTACGTGTGTAGAATAAGCCGATAATAATTATATTGGAAATAATTCGGCGGGGAGCCGTTTGAGTGGCACGGAGCCGTATGAGAATACAAGGCACGGAGCCGTTGGAGATTAGAAGACACGGAGCCGTAATGGTATCGACCAGGAGCCGTAATATGCGTCGTACGCGCCAAGCTCGTCCGTTTGTCTTCCGTCCGATATTAATCGAAGTCCAATACTCGATTTAGTACTGTATTTCGCTTGACGATCGGTTAGACTGACGACTGAGTGTCTTCGGTGACTAAGCCCTTTGGTGACTGAGCTTCTTCGATGACTGAGAGCTGTTCGATGATTGAGCTCCGTCATATTTATACTAATTCGTTTCTACTTGTCTAGCGTGCGTATTCCCACGATCAAAATGTTAAGATGGCACCGTGAAATGTTAAGATGTTACCGTGGGAGCGCGATCAAAAGTAGCTAAAGTGTTTCTTTTAATCTAATTGGTATTTGACGTTTAACTGGGTCGCCGAGGATACCGAGAATCGCGAGGCTATATGCATGCGTCGGAACATCGCACTCTACACATGTATAATTATTAATATTATTTCAATAATAAGTGAGCTCAGATTTGTCGAAGTGTGTATTTCAAATGAAGAATACACATCTCGATAATATTGCTTTAAATTTCTCACGTTGAATCTTTGTTAAAGAAATTTGATATAACAATTAATCGGAATGCGTGTTACATTCGAACGTAACGTTCATCATAGCATTTTTATTCAAGAAGAAGTTTGAAGGCGTGAGTTGAGTTCGGATGTAACACACCGAAGAAGAATACAGTGGTATATATAGAATTTTTTATAAAAACATCGAAGATGAAATCTGAACTTCTGTATGTTATAAGCGTACTTATTCTCAGTGAGAAACAAATTAACGCAGCGAAAAATTTTAAAAGATTAATATGTAGATTCAATGTAACGAGTTAACTAACGGTAAGTAATTTATAAAAATTTAATTGTTTTCATTGTGTTCTTGAAAGGAGGTTTTAATGTTTCCATGATAATCATAACTTATCAAAAATTAACAGTTTATTTTTATATTTGTTAAGTTAACGGAACAAGTGAGCTAAGAATCGATGAAAATTAAAAATAATCGGAAAATTTTTTAATATGTTTTTAGATGCAAAGAAAATGCAAAGAATTCATTGAAATTTAATCAGAACATAGTTATAGTATATTTCTGGCGAGGGTATTTATACATCATTTATACAGCATTTGATGTATTTATACATCATTTGTTGTTATATACTGCGCAATGTCAATTATAACATTCAAGTTTTCAATGCAATCGTCTCTTAAATTTATTTTTCGTGCTCGTATAGCGGGCTTTCGACAGTTTCTCCGGGAAATAAGGCCTTAGGCGGGAAAATTGTGGAATGCCTCGCTATACGAGTAGTTGTAGCACATATTCAGACAATGTTATTAAAAATTACGGATTTTGGTTACTTTGACAAACGTTGCTGAAAATTCATGCGCGCTCACGATTTCTCAGTGGCGTTTCGGTGCGCGAGAGGGGTATCTCGAGCGTCAAGGCCCTTATGGGACGCGGCCCCTCAGTTTCTCGTGAACATGAAGCTAGTGTGTATCTCGAAGAAAACCACAAAATTCAGAAATGGTTATAACGATATTTTTTAAAAAATTATAATTTTTTTTTATTGTATGCAAAAAATTGAAAAAAAAAAAATATAAATAATAAATAAATAAAGTAAACTTATATAGTAAAATATCAACGACCTAAATAGCAACGAGGTTTGCTGGCAATGCCCACTAAGATAAATACAGGTTGTGATGTTGAATTTGCCGCCTGGCTTCTTTCGGGAATCATCCTGGAGGCTTACCACGGTAACAGCGATGAGATTACCCTGAGAGGGACGGCGAAAGCGACATGGTGGAGCGGGTCACTGGAGAGGAGAAAGAAACAAGTGGCCGCCGTGTACAAAAAGGCTAGGAAAACTGAGAGGGAAGACCTATATGAAAAATGAAGGTTCATCAGAAACAAGTACAGGACTGAAGTTCGGGAAGCCAGAGACTCTGGCTGGAGGAACTTCTGTAGCAAGATAGAAGCGGGGAAGGAAGCCTCAAGACTGGGAAAGATCCTGGCATCCAACCCAGATGCCTGGATTGGGGCCTTGAAGCTAGCTGACGGAAGATACACTATGGATGAGGAGGAAATTCTAACTTACCTCCTGGAATCGAATTTTCCGGGGTGTTTGAGAACTCAAGAATCTGGGACTCCGATGGATGGCACAGAGGAACCCGGTATAATGGTGAACAAACACGACAGCACGGCAGCAGACGGGTCGGCTGTTGCTTGTCGCATAGTCACGTGGGAAAGGACTGAATGGGCCGTTGGCTCATTCGATCCTTTCATAGCACCGGGATTAGACGGCATATTTCCAGTCTGGATATCCCGAGGAAAGGAACAACTAATGAGGCACTTGGTGAGGCTATTTAGAGCTAGCCTTGCACTCGGGTCTGTACCGACAGAATGGAAACAAGCAAGGGTGGTTTTCATACCGAAACCAGGAAAACCCAACTATTGTAAGGCCAACTCGTTTAGGCCAATCAGCCTTATATCATTTCTCCTAAAGACACTGGAGAGATTGGTACATAGGTATGTAATGGAAGGCTTGGATGACAACATGACGTTAACAAGCCAACAACATGCATACAGGACAGGCTTCTCGACTGATACGGCACTTTACCAAGCCGTATCCTATATCGAGGAACAAATCGAGGTGGGTGGATATCTTAGATAATGAAGTAATTTAATTTCCTATCAGTTACAGAAGAAGCTGAATTAAAAAAAAATAATTACCGATTTGCTTCCAGAAAATCAAAATTCAAAAAATGATTTACAAAAGCATGATTAATTTTTTAATTGAAGCAGAAATTTCGACAGAGAATTAAACAGTTCTGTCAATTACCTATTAGATAATGACGTTTCGCTAGCAAACATGCCAAATGTTTAAAAAAAATTGTTTATTAAATATAATACAAATATTTTGTCATCTGTCCATAGAACCCCGATTATCCGATTGTTTGTTGTCCTTTTTTTCAAATGTAACCTTAACATGATCGACAAAGACAAGATTACTCGAATAACCGGGGTTCTACTGTAACTGAAATTTAAAATTAAAGTATTTTTTATATTCTTGCAACGTGCGGAGATTCAGAATACTATTCAGAACTCGGGGAAACCAAACGATTTTGAAAATATTCATTATCGACTGTTTGCAGAACATTTCTATTTTTCAATTTTTTTTTTAATTTTCTAAATTTTGAAATAATGAAAATTTTCAAATTCCTGCAACGTGGGGTATCTTTTAATACTATTTAAAATTCAGGGAAACCTATCCATTTTAAAACAATTTTTTTTATATTTTCTGAAGCATTTTTAATATACTTTAATTTGAACTTTTTATAAATTTTTTGTTTTTATCTGCATTTTTACAATTCTGTTTCATATACATTTTTAGGATTTTTTTTTTATTTTAACTTTTGAAATGGAGGATGTGACTACTACTGAGCAGTATGACATGTTTGTCGTGTTCGTTCAGTGCAATCAGTCTGCGGTCCTTGCTGCACGGGTGTATGCTGAGCGATTCCCCAACAGATATCATCCTTCACGGAAGGTCTATGAAAGAATGGCAGTTAACCTCCGCGAATGCGGTTCTTTTTGTTCAAAGCGGCAAAATGTCGGCAGGCCATCCACCTGAACTGTTGTTTTTGAAGAAGAGGTTTACTCTTCACTTAACTTATTAAATTATCAATTTATTTAAATTTATTTTAATTAAAATTATAATATGAATTATAATTTTTTTTTATTTCCTGCGTGGAAAAACTACGTCTGGTACACAATAAGTTGGCGAGCATTTGGCAAGCATCTAGCAGAGCATTTGTCAAACATTTGGATTTTTCTCATATCCAAACGCTTTCCAGATTTCTGCCAGATACTTTTTAAATCCGCGCCTGATTTATGCCATATTGCTGCCAGATACATACCAGACACTTGCAAGACAGTTTTTCGAAGCACTTGCCAGACATTTACCAGATAATTTAAAAATAGTATATTATGTCCGAGGGCGCCACCGTCGTTCGAGGCCGATACGACGTTTTTTGTACCGGTATAGCGGACCCTAAGCTTACGGCACGAGGGCATAGGTTAGTTCCATTTCGGTCCGCGACCGGTACAAAAAATCCATTACGCTTTAAAAAGTTGCTCGGAAAGTTTCTACATGATCTTTGCGATAGAGGGAGCAGCCTCTCGTTTTCGGTATTCCGGAAATCGTTTTTTTTCTTTAGTGGACTCGATAGCACATATAATTTTTTGGGGGGATAATTTCAATCAACTGCAAAAAACGCTGTTAGCATTGGAAACCAGTATACAAAATTGCTAATTACTTTGTGCGTCAAACAGAACTGGATACCGTTTTCGGAATTCAAGATATCGTTTTATTTTCTTCAAGAGATTCTGATAACACTACTAAGTTTTTTTTTTTTTTTTTTTGAATAAATTGGATTAACTGCAAAAATGCATTTGGCATTAAAAAGTAGCTCGGAAAAATTCTACATGATTTCAAAATGTGGAATAATACCAAATTTGAAATTCCTGCACCGTGGGAGGAATTTGAATAGCGTCAAGAATTCGGGAAAACAACATTTTTTCAAAAATATTAAACTGCGAATGTTTCCAGAATATATCAACGCATTTTTCTTACCTTCATTACGGTAAAATCATTATATTTAGCTTGTTCGGGTTTATAACTACTTAGAGTTTTGCAATTTTCATTTTTTGAGTTTTCGCGTGTAACTCTTTCACCAATTCCCAACCCTTTTTTCTTCTTTTCACAAGTCTAAGTCATATCTTTTTTTCAGGTTTTCGCACGTAGCAGATTTTCGTCGTTCCTGAAAATTTTGATCATTCTTGATTTTTTTTCTGAACAAACTGCTTGGCTCAATTTTTGACGCTAAATTTAATAAATAGTAATTCATTATTTTGCTTTTCGCTTTTGCAAAACTCGAAGTCGCTTTCGGAGAAGACCACTGAGATTCTCAGGGTGCTTTCGAGCACGACTTCTGGTTGAAAGACTTATCGGGATTCTCGCTGAGATCTCTTTTAGTTTTTCAAATCATTCAGTCAGATTTTTAGTGGCACGAGAAATGAGACAAAATTTTTCATTTTGAGCCGTATGGCATTCGGCCACAACTCGCGTTTTTTGGTTAATAAATGTTATGTTAAATTTATAACTGTTTCATCATTGATTTAACCCTTCCTATTGTTTTTAAATTTTCAGGTACAAGTATGCTTGAAAAACATCTAGCTTAAGTCTCAACATATCCGCATTAAAAATAATATTGTTTGAATTAGTTTTATTATTCGTAAAATCTATTTTTATATTGCTTTTGAACGAGTATTATTAAATTCATATTGTGTTTGCATAAGTTTAACATTTAACATCCAATTTCTTAAAATAAAGTTTGTTTTTTTCTCCCGATTTCAAACACTTTTTTATAATAAACCAAAAATTGGCTCATTGTAGGGCACTTTCTCCTACATGTGTTTTGTTACATCTTTATTTAATTTTATTTATAATTTTAATAATTTAATGTGAAATGCAGAAATATAAAATCCACTGTTCCCTAAATGTTCTACCTGTTACGATTCGGCATTGTCATGCCATTATCGCAACCGTTATAGTTTCTCACGCCGCATAATCTTCGATTCCGACAACCCTACAACCGTTAATTTTTATCAGGGTTTCATTGTCTTAATTCTAATAATTCCGTCGCGACAGTTATTTTCTCATGGCAGATTGCGGGTGTCATTCCAAGAAACTCGAAAGATTAGCGAAAATGCTGGCCACGGACGGCCAACGGTCAGATGCACGTGTGCAAGCCGTTGCACACGGCACCCGCGCTCTCACGGCAGTTCTTTAAAAGACACGACGCACGGCGTCGCATCGCTCACTCGCTCATTAGCTCATTCGCTCAATCACGCTCAGTCTTTCGTGTCTCGTATGCGAATCACTTGCTCTTGATTAAACGGCTCGTTGTTTGACAACCCACCGTTAAGTCTTTTGCGTTCACACCGATCAACTCTCAAACCTTCGCGAATATTTCGCTAATCCCTCGAGTTCGTCTAAGTTGTAATGAATTAAATAGCGATCGAATAAATAGAAGCACTAGGAAACGCTCATTCGGATTTATTGGCCTTCTGGGCCACGCTACCTTCCCCTTTTAATTAATAAATAGTGACGAAAGTAACAATTTTCTTTGTTATTTTTTTAAATAAAAAAAGTGTAATCGAAGAAATTTACAGTGAAATCGACTGTTCTAAATAAGAGGTTCAAATCTTCATTAAAATGTTTGCTGATCAATTGTAAAGTGTTTATATGAATTGGTTGATCCTTTGTGAGAACTAGACACCTTTTTCTTGCTTAAAATTGTGTTAATATGTTGTGCCTTTTCTGTAAGTAATTTTCCAAATGAATTTAAATCTGCATTAGTTATCTGACGAAAGATCCACATAATGGCTTCAGACTTAAATATTATTGGCCATTCGGTTAGTAATTATTCAAAAGATGGATATTTCTTCTGGTTTAAAAATAAACTAATTTCTTCATATAATGATTCCAGCAGTTGAAAAAATTCGTGGTCCACATCATTTTTTTAATACTCGTTTAACTTTTGACGATCGCTTACACGAAGTGGATTTTTTGAACTGTTTTCGATGGATTCCACATTTGTATCTTCGTCTTCTTCGTTCGAACTTTTACTTTTCATCGATGGCACTGTTTCCGCAGTGTCATTAATTAAAGTTTTCTTTGATGCTTTCTTGTTTAAGAAAAAATATCTTGCACTATGTTTACTGTAGAGGCTGTGATTACCTTCAACAATAACATTCCCATCGTCATCTTTGTCTTGAAAAACTGCAGGATATTTATCTATAAGTTTTTGAGCCACAATCTTGAAAGCTTTTACGGGTATACTAGTGGAAATATCTCTCAGGCTGTCAACAACTATTCGCACTACCGCAGTAATGTTTGCAGTATTTTTTTCGGCTCTTGCAAATGAAGCAATACTACTTGGCGACACCATGTTACATGGTACATCGAATTCATTCCATACAATATCAAAATTCGTAATAACTTTAACAGAAAAAGAGATTGCCTGGTAAAGCATTTCTTTCTCATGTGTGATTTACGACAACATTATTTCAGAAGATTCACCCATTGATGAATTTGTGAAGGGCTCTTCCTGTTCTTTTGTAATGGAAACTTTTTGTTCATCCGAAAATTCAATTTGCCATATTTCATTTTTCTTCAGCATTAAAAAAGTTTCATTTATAAAATGAGGTAAAATGGCATCCTTATCTATATTGGTTTCATCTTTCTCCAAAACAAGATTTTGGCCTTCAATATTTAATTTCACAGATGCTATAAGAATTAATAAAAAATTATCACAACCTATATATAACTATAAAATAAAAAATGATTATAATAAGTTAATAATAAAAGTATACCTCCGGAAATTACATCCTGCAAAGATTCATTGACTGTTTATCAATCGTAAAGCACGCTCTTATTTTTCTATCTCCGCTCCACACTTTAACCCGTTGTCTTCATCTTTTTTATTTTCTTATAGAAACTAAAAAAAACTTTTTATTATAACTTAAAATGTGGTTATTAGATGAAAAATCATATTTTGGGTGTTTTTAAATTTTTTTTTTTAATTTGCGAAAAATTGCAAAAATTTGCATAGG
>JABFQA010002849.1:0-10599 GCA_022817065.1 Probaryconus sp. ZL-2020
TATGCATATAATTTCACGTGAATTCAATACTGATAAACGTAATAAATATATATTTATTTTATTTCGTGAAACGTACAAAAATAAAGAGTGCAATGATCGATAAATAAAATGAAAATATTTTTTAACAAAAATAAATTTGACTGTACGGTTATAAGAGGTTCATACTAAAAAACGCAAAGAGTCATAAAATAACTAACAGATTTAATTCAATTCACGAGAAAAGATATACAGAATGTTTGTAGATAAGCTGTAACGATAATTTATACTGTAGCAGTGATATTGAAAGATACATGTGAAATACATATATACGAACAGAGATTCACTACGGTGAATCTCTGTTGTAAAATGAAATAAATTAACGCTTATATTTTTGATTTATAAGAAATATAAATGTGAGAAATTGTAGGACGTAATAGATTAAAAAAGTTGTAAGATTAACTTTGAAATTAGTGCCTCTTCTTAAGAACATGTTGCAGAAATGAAAATGTACATTTATGTACTTCGCACGTTTTCATTAATACATCTAAACTTTTGATTCTAAAGTACACGCTATCATCCTAGTTCTCATCTTTCAAACTTCATAATCTTTCGTATACCTTTTTTTTATCCTTATATTAAAAAATATAGCTGGCTAAAGAAGACTTTAGAAAGTATAAAATCCAGTTACACAAAATTCAAGTAATTGATTCCATTAGATTCAATAAGATCAAAGAGATTTCTACTGTTATTAATTTTGTTTTTCCTTTTTGGTCAGTGAAGTGTCTTGTGCTTTTTAAATCGCAATGTTATTTTAAAACTGAATATAAATATTTAATAGGCAAGTCGCGAAGGCCGTCTCAATTATTTATCTATACTACTGAAACATATTTGAATGTCTAAAATTAATATTTCCGATAAAGTATGAATGATATAATTAAGGTGCTTTATTAAATATTCATTAAGAGTGAAATAAACAAGCCCTTTTTGTTAGACGTAAATATTTAACATTGTCGTATATTAATGTTAGGGCCACCGAGTTACCCTGGGCGTATAACTTAAAGTTAAAGCGAAGGCCAGGCAGACACAGGCACCTTGCACTAAACTGACAATGAGTCATATATCTCTCGCTGGATGGACACTTTAATGTATAGGAGATGAATAAATCGTTAGCTTTGTTAGATTTGTTAATGCGCGCGTGCGCGTTGAACGCATTAAATCAGTCAAAGTAAAACTGAATAATTTATACCCTTTTAAGTACAGCGTAAGATAAAACTACAATCTAAAGATATATTTGTCAGGACAAAAACCAATATCAATAATCAAGGCGTCGAATGTAAGAATAGTTAGCCTTGGCTTTCGTGTGATTTCAAGATATTCTAATTTGAATATCTAAAAAGCTATAGAAAATCGTGACCATCAAGAAAGTGGAAGAAAAGTATATTTATGTATACGCCGAGGAAACGGCAAGATATGACGTGTATATGAAGTTGAGAAATAATGGGGTGAATTTTATTACTCTAATTAAAAAAAAAAAAAAAAGCTAATGTCATAATTTGCTTCGTACCGTTTCCTTAATACTTTTTATCACTTTTTACTTTGAACTACATAGAATTTTTATGTTCGAATAATCTCATCTTTCATAGTCATAATTATATTTTTGTCTAATTATTTTACTTTTACATAAATTTTCTCAATGCTCCGTAATAGTTCATAAATGAAGAAAAATAAACTATACAAATTCATTTTATAAAGTGGATATATAGTGAAGAGAAACGATGCAATCATAAGAAATGGACTTAAACCAATTGCAAGAACTATCCATTAACATCAACAAAACTACTATTCCCAAAAGTCAATTTTTTTTTACTTCAACAAGATTTGACTTGGAAAAATCAAATCAATTTAAGTGAAATTCAACAAGTGAAATTCACTTACTGCTACCTTGTTTTTTTTTTTTTCTTTTTAATGTCAATTCTTACTAATTAAAACATTATTAATAAATAGCTTATAGAAATGGATTGTGCTGAATTGAATTGAATAATTTAATAATGAGTTTTAATACGGCTAATTCGACATTAATTAGACAAAATAGCACTCTTGGAGGAAATTAAACAATATTATCTTAAAAGGGATTAACAATACTTCTTATGGTAAATAATTAAATATTGCACTTTAGTAGCAATTTAATTTTATCCTAGGAAACACGGTATCTGGTAAAGTTATGCCATTTCTCTTCTAACAGAGAACATGTATGTTGTATCAACGTACATTACTTGCTGTGTACATACAATAAGAATGTATGTAGATACATTGAAACATTGTGTTATACTTAATAATTATACTTCGCATGCGTTAAAATTTAATGAATTTTAACGATAAGAATTGAAAGAACATTTTTATATATGAAGATAAAAGTATAGAAACTCTATCTAAAATGAAGAAAGAAATATAAGTGAATAAGTTTTAAAATCCAATGATTGTAACTACATTTTTCTAGTTATAGTAACCTCATTTCTGGTGATAATAACCAAAACATGACTTATCGCGAAATTTCAATAGATAAGTTTTACTATTAAAAAAGAAATGTATGAAATAGTTTAAACGATAGGAACTGTAATTTTCAGAAGAAATTCTGAAAACTTAATGTTAATTTGAATATTTGTTATTATTGAAAATAGCAGAATAGAATGCGACACAGACGGATTGTTATGGAACTAAAGTAATGGCGGAAAGTACTACACATAATGACAGTTGGTTTCTTGCAAATACTTCACTTTTATTGATATTCTTATCGATACCTGCAGAATAAAACATTAACAATGAGTAGTGTAATAAAATCAAAAAGTGCTAATCGTAAAAAATGTTTAGTTGCTGGTTGTGAAAGTGTACAAGCGAAAAATGCGGAGCTAACTTTTCACGCCTTTCCGAAGGAAGGTTCATATTTTATTGAAAAAGAAAATCATTTTGGAATTAAGGAGAAAATTGATCGTCGAGATTTGTGGTGCAAAAATATATGCATAAACAAAAAGAGTGAAGTAGGAAGTGCAGTTATTTGTTCATTACACTTCACAGAGAATGACTACACAGTTGCAAGTTTGTATATTTTGGAGCAATTTGATATTTATTCATGTAAATTATGACATTTTTACAATTTAAAATAATTATGTTGTTTAGGTCCTTACTGTACGAAAAAATATTTAAAAAAAGATGCTGTTCCATCGCAGAAGGTTCCAAATATAAATACACTTGAAACACAAAAATCGACGATATTTCAAAAAACAAGACAAATTAGACGTGAAGAAAGAGAGGAGAAAAAAAGTAAAGTACAAGAAATACAGAAATTTAAATTAAAAAATGTCATTCATGTGGAAGAACAGAAGATAATTTATGAAGACAAGGAACATGCTGTAGCAACTAATGTTAACATTAAACAGGATAATAAGTTCCAAGATGATGTGCAAACTGCTGAGAAAGAAGATGCTTTCGATCATACGATCACAACATGTGCAAAAGAATTAGAAGAATCACAATTCGAGGAGAATAATTATACAAGAGAAGAAGCAATATCAGAGTTAAATACACTGATTTCAAATAAGAATCCAGGACGTGATATTGGCATTCAAGTAAATTCTGCCGATATTCGTGTGTCATTTATATGTACAATAAAAACTGAAGCTACTTTGATTGCTGTTTGCGGAATACGAAGCTTTAAAATTTTGAATGAAATTACTCTTCTTGTTGAAGAAATGTTTCCAATTAAAAAGAAAAAATATTTAACTACAAAAGAACAAATTATAATGGTGCTCATGAAACTGAAACTTGATATTTCGTTCTCAGTTTTATATTTATTTTTTGACTCTATTTCCTTATCAACATGTCGTGACATTTTCTATAGTATGTTAAAAAAGTTATCAACGATCATGCGAGTTATCATTAAACCTGTACCAAAAGATGAGATTCTGAACAACATGCCTAACTGTTTCAAGGGGTTTGAGGATACAACCATTGTTTTAGATTGCACAGAAATACCTCTCCAGCGCCCAAAATGTGTAAAATGTCGTGTAAAATTCTATTCCCATTACAAAAGTGGATTTACTGTTAAATTCATGACTGGAGTTAGTCCTGCTGGGCTTTTAACATTTGTGAGTAGACCATATGGAGGCCGAGCATCGGACAAAGCGATCTTCGAGCAGTCTAATATCATCAAGAATTTACAAAGAAATCAAGATGCTATAATGGTCGATAAAGGTTTCCTTATCGATGATATTTGTGCGGAATACGGAATCAAACTAATAAGACCACCTTTTCTGCGAACAAAAAAACAGTTTAGTGAAGAAGAAGCCATTTTGAATCGTAAAATTGCTGCAGCCAGGGTTCACGTAGAGAGGATGAACGCTCGTATTAGGAACTTTACTATCTTGAATAACGATCTTAAATGGAACTTATTGGACCACGTCGAAGATATTTTTATAGTTTGTTGTGGTTTTTCAAATCTAGGAACTCCAATTATGGCTGATGATAAGTTTATGTAGTTTCATAAATAATTAGTTTTGTAAAGCCTAAGGTTTATTTCAATAAAGAACAATTTTTATACAAAAAAAATTTTATTTTGAATTGTACAAAGAATTTATTATCTCACAAAAATTGTTTAACTTACTCCTTACTATGAAATTATTGAACGTTAATGTATAACGTAATTTTATAATTTTAAAAATCTTAACATGTATTAATTGTATTTTGGGTATTCTCGATTATATAAAATAAATTAAATTTCTTATATACTAATTTTACAAGAACATTAATTTGTAATTAAAATTAATCTTTTTTATACTTGCACAAAATGTGTAACATTTTTTCAAAATAAATGGTTTTAAGTTTTGATAATAATTTACTAGCATAGTTTTCATTATAAGGGACACAAATATCAAAAAATGAATTTGATTCACTTGAATATAACACAAAGTGACATTGTTTTATATTCAAAACAGCCATTCCACATTGCACTTGTGCATAATAAGCATGTTTTTCCTTTAATGTCAATTGCGTTTTCTCACGTTTCAAAAAGTTACATTGCTTGAGAAGTGTTTCTTCTGTTGTGTTCGGTAATGTATATGGACATTTTATCTCTAATAAGGCACTAGGTTTTCCATTTTCAATCAAAATCCCATCAGGACTAAAAGCCAACCAGTGATTATCCTTCGCGATTACTAGTCCACATTCCCGAATTTCTTTTTTGACGGTTGAAGCATACAAGTCTCGAGCTACAGGTTCATAACGTATTCCGTGTTTCATAGCTTTCGTGCTAACACTCGATGGCCAGAAGTATTTACAGCTTTTTTTTTCCCAATCATCTTTTTCATACGTATATAAAGCATAACACCTGTAAGAAGAAAATTGTATATAAGTATTTTGCATAATATAATGCGAACATTTCTGTATTTAACTATTTTCAATTGGACAATACCTGCTCCCAGTTATACGAAACTGTCGCTCTTTTCTCCATTCATGCTTACTATTTTTAGTTCTACTCTCTAATTCTACTATATTACAATATGCAATGGTTTTTTTAAACATATTTTCACAGCATTCATTGACAGTAACAGAAACCTTAGCTAATAATTGCATTTCTTGAGAATTACATGCATTACTTATAATCTTATCATTATAAGTACGACAGTCATAAGGAAGAGGATTTTTAGGAGCAGAAGGCTCATTTACACTGAGTGGAAATGTGCGGGTTCTTAACCTACAGTAAATAAAACTTATTATTCTAGCATAAAAAACAATTTTATAAAACATTAATGAAACTGCAAAACATAAAATAATCATTCTTATTTTTAACATAATGTAGAACTTAAAGTAAAAAAATTGTTCACTCTGCTAATTTTAGATAATCAATTTACTTAGATAAATTATAGCTACTTCACAAAACTTGCTACTTCACAAAACCTTTCAATCTTTTTTATTACACTTACAAATTATAATTATGTACGTAAATACATACTATTGCTCTAATAAACTTACCTATGTTTTGCCAAAGCACTTGTTTCATCACAGCTTATCAGTCTGTTTAATATTATTGTACAGTTCTCCTCTGATAAAACTAATACTTCTTCTTTTTTTGTACAACAAAATGTGTCGATGGGTAAAGCTTGGAATTGTTCGGTAGCTGGAACTTTAAGTTGCTTCCAGATACACTTTACATCTGTTCCAGACAGAATTTCAAATTTACGTACATCATTTCTACAAAATAACAATAAATAGAATCAATTATTTATTGATAAGTGTTTTTAATTATTAAACATATTTACTATTCATTTTTTTCAAAGTGATATAATTAAATTCAAAAAATGTAACATACCTATTACAATACAATAAAATAGCCACGATGTGTTTACAAGATTGACTTTTTCCAGCTTTACAAGAGCACTCCATTTTCTCTATTTTAATTTCATTATTAAAAAATAACAATTTACCCGTTATAATATGTGGTTCTGAATTAAGAGCACTTGTTTGAAGGCACAGACCATAAATATCGGCACTTTTTAAACTCAACTGTGTAGCACCACAACTTATAATAAATTGAGAATTAATAAGTTCTTCGCCTTCTCTGATATTCCGCGATGAATATGACGATTTAGCAAACTCAAAAATATTGTTTAAGCGAACTGACAACATTTTTAACTCCTAAAAATCAACTGCCAACAAGAGATAAATTCAAATGTACGATAATGTAAACAAACGCTAATGTGTAGTTCTTTCCGCCATGACAGTGTGACTGCTGCGCCACCAACGGATTCTGCTAATTTCAATAGCCTTTAACTGTATGCCACAGAGGTATACCCTTCTAGGGTTAAAAATGATTACTAAATCATTTTGGAGGAGTTTACATACGCCCCCATTTTTAACATATAAAAGTTATGAAATATTTTTTTCCTCAATTGAGTAACCATTTTTGACATAAGAAAGTTGTGAAATATTTTTTTCCTCAACTGAGTAAGCTAATTAAGGGTTGATATCAAATTTTCCCCAATTGAGTATTTACCGTAATTTATTATTGTGATTCAAGTCCTAATTAATTTATTAAAAAAACATGTTAAAAAAGCGATTTTTCGGCATTCATCGCTTTTGCGGCACGGTTTCAACCTTTTTAAATGTCAAATCAATACTTGTTCTTTTACTTTTGCATAATTTTGGAACTTTTTCCGAAGTACATAAATTTTTGTTTACGGACACCCTAATATACATATTAGACCCCATAGATCCCATATCCTTTAGTTCCATTTGTCTTACAATGAAAAAAATTTGTAGTATTTATAACTGAATTTTTCGGTTGTCATTGGCAATGCTTTGGTGTTGAACTGTGTAATACACCACAAAACAATCCTTTTTCCCTATAAAAAATTTACCCCAAAATTCTCTTCTTTAATAAACAATACTTAAAACAGATGTGAAATAAGTTATAAAGCCAAGTAGTAAAAAATAAACCGAAAAACTTTTAATTTCACAATATCACATAAAATCAAACAAATATTTTTTAATTGTCACTATCCGAAAAAAAAATGTAAAATGAAAACTACATAAATCTCGAGAAAATGGCTTGAAACCTTGGCGTCGCGCTTTTTTCACGCAAATATAAACTGAGCAATTCCCTTTACAGTAGACGCTTGCAGGCTGTCCAACGCAAACGCCAAGGCACGCTTGAAGGTTGTCCAACGAAGTGGGGGTGTCAAGTGAAGAGTGGGGAAGTAACTCAGTGCCGAAATGGAGTGCAGTGACTGAATGTCACTGCACTCCGACGTTACACCACTGCGTTTACAGTGAAAATGGGTAAATAATAATATTACAATTAGTTTTTGTAATACAAATTTTTTAGTCATAATGTGACTAATGAAATAATTGAAAAAATAATAATTAATTAATTAATAATTTACAAATAATAATAAATATTTCTAAATTATTAATTAATTAATTATTATTTTAAAAAATAGCTAAAAAAGGGTCCAAAAAGTAGCTAAAAAAGTTAAAAAATAGCGGAATAGATAAATCGAGCATAAATGCGCCCAGTGCCATTCATATACGGCACTGGTCAAGGCGGCGCATTTGGACAGCCTTCGAGCGTCAAAGCCGGACAGCCTTTAAGCGTGGACAGGCTGCTACACTGAGAGAAAAACATTTAAGAAATTACAACTTAAGTTGTAGTCGAAGGACTTGATGGTACAAATGTAAATAAATAGTGAAAAAATGAATACAAATGACAATCAAAACAATAAAAATTACAATCTTGATTGTAATTTTTATACATTTATACATTTCCTCCCACTGCAACTTAAGTCGTAATTTTTTAAAGGTTTTTTCTCTCAGTGTAGCCGACACCCTGCGAGCGTCCACTGTATATTAGTCTTTAGATGTTATCGGTTCACAGATACGCATTATTTTAAAACAACACAATAAACAAAACTGAAAACTCGTAAGACTTAATAAAAAATATTTGAGTACATTTTTTTTTTAATACATATCGATGAAACAAACAAATTTTAATTATATCTAATGAAGTACCTAGTGAAGGAGAGTTTACTAACACAAAATTAATTACAATCAATTTTCAAACATGAATAAATATAGGCAAGCATGAATTCAAATATGAATCGATTGGCAGTCTAAATGAAGTAACTGAAAATGTTACAAACGATAATATTATTATTTAAAACAGTTAAGTTTGTTAACTTTTCACTAACGTGGATGAATCATGACAGATAAATTAAAAAGTCTGTAAATCTAACGGTTCTAACCTTTTCTAACCAATTTAAAGCGGTGTTGCGACGCGCGAAAATATATAAATTCAAAGAATATCATAACCCATTGTATTAAAATTACATTTATTAAAATGATTCTAAATAACATACTTAATTAATTACACTTAATATTCACCGTTCATGTTCATAAAAATGATTTTATATTGAATATTTATAATGTTAAGCCTATAAGCCGTTTAAATCATTACTAACTTGACAAGGCTTAATGAGTGATCGAATTCACTCATTATCTGGAAATAAAAATAGTCATACGGCATATAAAACTATCTGTCACATTGTTGGCTGATGAAAATGTTAAAAAGTCGCCGTCGACAAATTGGCGGCGCTCGCGGCGGTAGTTCAAAGCGTGCCAGACGTCTTAGCAGCGAACGGGAGCCCGTGCTTTGATTGGCTGTGGGCCTGCTAGTCCCCGAAGGGATATAAGACATGAGCTCGGAAGATCAGTATTCAGTCTAGTCTTATACGCAGCCGAGTAACGACGCCGAAGTGTACAACGACGAAGCAGCTGAATAACGACGCCGAAATGCACGTACGACGACGACGAGGATTTCGTCTGTGGTGACGACTAGGATTAAATTCGTGGAGAGCCGACCTATAAAAAAAGTCCGTAGGGAACGGGCCTACGAAAAGTCACCGAAGTAATCCAGCAAATAAAAATAAAAGAAGTCCCGTGCCTGCGGAACGAAAGGAGCCCGTGGACCGCCGAAGCTCGTCGTGTACCCGTGCTCCTGGAGTTTCTTCCTTCATATTCCCGATCATCATCCCATCCTCAGACTGACGTGATCCCCGCGTCGGGACTCTCGCGAGGAATCGGCAGCATCGCGTCCTGTTAAAACGGAGAAGAGTTTCAATAGTAATAGAAGTTTTCTATTACTATTCCTGGAGAGGAAGCTCTCTAGGACCAGAGGCCAGACCATCACCAGAACGAAGCTCCATCAACGGCTCAGTAGGGATCTTGGACGCCGAGACAATGCACTGAAGTCCGACTCCGGTGAGGGTGAGGCCAACCTCACCACCCTATGCTGCTGATTCCGAGGAAAATGAAAACTCCACCCCTGGCACCACCACCAGCACAACCTGAGGGGAATGCACCGAGCCCAGCTCCCTCCTCTTCATCAGAATCTGAGGCTGCTCCATCAAGCCCTTTAGAGAGGAATACAGCGAGTTCGGCTTAGTTCTACACCTTCTCCTTAGGCGAGGACCACTTGGATGACCAGCAACATCGGGAATCGGCGCAGGACATGCCCTTGGTGATCGTAATTCCTCAGGGCCGTCCAAACCAGCAACTGGCTCCCGAACCTCGTCCAATCAGAAGGCCGGAAGAGAAAGAGAGGCGTTCTAGCTAATATGGGCAAACCCGGGTATCCCCGTGTGCATTATCTACATAGAGATAACCCACTCCATCCAACATGACATATACTGCCAAAATTGCGACTACGTCTTGGAAATGAGGACAACAGCACAGTTGCTCTACATGATCACGCGCTAAGACCGAATTTCAGGGAATGCAATCTGCCCCTGCTTTCCGCGATGTGGTTCATGTAAACAAATAGTTGGTTATATGTCCCTAACCATTACATGCCCCTATTGTAGGACACCCGAGGAATAGTTTAGAAATCGGTTTAGGTTACTCTGAAGAATAATGATAAATAGATTACTAAGAGGTTATATAATAATAAAATGGGGTCCGCGAAGCGGAAACGTCGGGACCTGGGCATAAGCCCTTTGTCCCACCCCTTCCATGTAAGTACCGTAGAGCTCCCCGACGGATCTGTGGATCTCAAACCATCTAGGTCCGCCGTCA
>JABFQA010002850.1:0-10594 GCA_022817065.1 Probaryconus sp. ZL-2020
AAAAAAAAAAAAAAAAAAAAAAAAAAAAGAAAGAAAGAAAGAAAGAAAAAAGGAAAAGCGCCGCCGTCGTCACTCTTTTACGTATTTTTTTAGACCCGCTTGTGGACAGAACCTGATGGTTATTACCCTGAATATAATTGCTCATATAAAAAGGTTTCTGCGACAACTTTGGGAAATAGTTTTCAATGGGAAAAGGTTTGCTGACGTAGAAAAATATTTTACAAAATATATATAGAAAGTAGAAATGTAAAAATATAGAACATTATAAATTTAAGCGTTTGATTATTCCATTATATATTTGTCATTTTTGTTGTAATTGAACTATGAAATTTCGAAATAATTTGCTAAAAGATCATGGAAATTTTTCTGCACTTAATTGTTCTTGAAATTCCAAAGTAAACTGATTATGGATAAGACAATTTCTATGTGTTTAATGCAGGTAATATATCTTCGCCGAAGGACTACTACTATTATTATCTAAACTTCTGGAGAATTATAAGAAAGGTGACCTCAATAATGGAGAAGTTAAAGTGCACATTGTCCAAATTTCACGCAAACAATAAGACAGCTAAAGATAATAAAAGGATACTTTCTCGACTTAAATGTCCACAATCCCATTAAAGTGTTCGTAAATTTGTTCGTAAATTTGTTTACAGAATGAAAAACAGAACTGAAATATTTTATATTATCCAATTTTTCATCATTTAAAATGTTTTATTCCTTTTCAAATTGTAGAAGGAAAACTTATACATACCCCATGTTGCTACCTGTAAGAAAAAAATAGAGAACTTAAAAGACCTCTTATTCAATTTTCTTTAAGATAAAATAATGTAATCTTAACAATTTTATAGACATTGTTTTTACAGGTTGCAGTTTGCTTTGTTTACATTTTTGTTTTCAGAATGAAGAATTTCGGGATAAATCTGAATTTGGCAAAAGTTAAGCCTAGAAACACAGTTTCTATACAATACATTGCATCAAGGGATTGTCTATGTAGGTAAATGCATTGTCTAGGTAGGTATACGGTTTAAAAGAAAGTTATTTAACTATTCAGTAAGTCACAAAATAGCTTTGTCATGCTACGTAATCCTAAAAGAAAAGTCAACCCTTTAACACTTAAATTTGTCGTATCTGCATGCACCATTATTCTCGTAACAGGTAAGCAATTTATGGTTCAACCATCTTTAAATAATTTATTCACAAAAAGATATCATAAATTAAAATGCGTTTTTAACCATCTGGAAATTTAATAGAATCAAGTATAATTTTGCAATTGATGAATTTTACACAGAGGATTTTTTTATTCATTTTCATTCTTAATTTAGATAATATAAATTTAGTATTTCATGAACTTCTATGGAAAACATAAAAGCTATACAAAAACAAAATTTCATAAGTTTCATTAAGTTTGGATTTATAAATCAATAGGTCCCATGTCATCTTACAACTTTAGAATGCTCAGTGAAAGCAGATATCATATCTCCCTGCAAAAATTGAATTGGGATAACAAAAATTGAATTCAAATGAAAGTTTGTCGATTCTAAACTGATGCAATGGATAAGGATTTAACGTAATCACCAAAACCTTGAAGTAAGAAGCAAAATATGATTATAAAAATTTGAATTTCATAAATAATACCAATAATTCGTGTTAAAAATATCGAATGCCTTATTTCCTGTAATAAATAAAGAGTCCATAAAGTGATACGGTGATGCTTTATGGCGTCTATCTTTCATGATCACGGTAAATTAAGTTCTCCACGTTAAAAGTAATCCCTTGGCCGCAAACACAGTATCGCAGGGCTCTCCTTAGAAAAGCCGTACAATTGAGCGTGGCGCTCGTCTTTTTCCCATGTATACAAATTGGTGCTCTTTTGACCACATAACCCATATTTCTATGGTGCAAGGCGACCGCAACCCGTTATTCGAATTCGCCTACTATATTGGAAGATGAATGCTGTCACACCCGCTATTTGCATCTGGATTTTCTAACGTAGGGTTATACAGTTTAACGGTATACTCGCTTGCATGGTGCATTCAAGGATACGCGAGGATTCAAATTTCACGTGCAGAGAACATCGATACGCTTTTTTTCCACGTGTCAGTCTAACGGAATATGCATTCCAAAAACGGAATAAATAAAAAAGAAAAAAAAAAAGAAAGAAATTCGATACATCACACGACATCCATCAATACCAAATTTAATATCAACCTTCAACAAAAACGTCAAAACTTGGCAAAAAAAGATCAACTAGTAAATCTAGTAAAATTCATCGAAATTTTTAATGAACTAATTAAAAATTGTAATTGATTAAACTAGAATATAGTTGTATAATTCTAGTCGAAACAATTGTATAATGTATTTCATAGATTGCATTATAGTTCTCAGCAAACATCTTTTTTTTTTTTTCAGTGTAGTAACACTCGGAACAGGAACATTTCTCATCAAACTTGCAAACATTTTTAAAATAAATCTTTCAATTTGTTACAATCTAATAAATATTTTATTTATTAGCATTTACCCTAGTTAATTTTTGCAAAACATTATAAAATGTAAAATTAAGTTACTTAATATATCGTGTAATATTCGTCAAGTTTTTATTTTAAGAGCTTAAATTAAAGCGTACTGAATCTTGTACAAGTAAATATAGAAAATTGTATCAAGAATTTGCAGTACTTTTCACCTGGTAATATTGGAATATTTATAATAAAATGGATGTAAAATATTCTGAGCGCAATTTCTAATTTACGAGCTTCTAATAATGCTTTATGGGAAAACCCTTTGGTTAATGGTAGTTTTATTTTGAGGAAGCAATAACAAAAGGCCATCGGCAGCAAAAGGTTTTCGCAATGTAATCTTACGTATTGATCTTCCGAAAGGGTTACCTTCCGGAGATTTGTTGGTCTCTTGCTTTTGCTAAGTCTAAGTTAGATCGGATTAACAATCCCAAGTTTAGGACATCTGCTTTACGGATGGCCGATGGTCAGTTAAGTCTTCAAATGAACAACAATGATCACAATGAACATCAACCAGTCCTGTGTTAGTGTGGGTGTTATATCTCATTCTTTTCGAATACTTTCTCAAACCATATATTTTCATAATCTTCGTCAAGCTTTCTGCAATAGTGTATCAACATTCAAATAATATAATTTTTTTATTCGACTTGTATTTGAAATATGAATTTTTTGTAATCTTGTAATTTTGTAATTTGTTGTAAAGTTTTTCAAGGTATAGAAGGATTCCCAATAATCAGCGAAATAAAATCCCTGAATGCAAAACTCATGGCCACATAAGCTGAGTGGATTTTTTTTTTTTTTTTTAAAGTAACTTAAAGTATTGGTTAAAGTTTAAAACCTAACTTTAACTTTAAGTTTTAATTTTAAATGAACCATAAAAATCTCGTTTAGAATTTATCAGCTTACATATAAGTTCCGGTTACAGATAAATTCCGAAATCGGAAGTTAGATAAATATGATGAAGAAAAATATTGGAAAACAGTAATCATCATCATCATCACAAAAAGTAATCATCACATAAAAGTTTTATTATTGCCAGATAATTTTTTATTATTGTCAAATAAGTCTTAATATTCTCAATTCATCGGTAATTACTGAGAGGATCCATACACTTACACTCAGAGAAAAATGTGGTTGAATTAACTAAAATAATTTTTATTGAACATGAATGGTTAATTTGAAGAAAACGTTTGGTTGAAATAACAAAATAATCTTTCTAAAGATCGAATGATTTGGTTAAATCAAACAAATGTTGGCCATATCAATAAAATTTTTCTCTGCGTGTAAAGTCATAGAAATAGGCAAACTTATGCATATTTTTTGTCTTTATCTAGTACCGGAATGTGTCACCCTAATTACTGGTAGAAAGATAAATATCATAAGATAAAAGAGAAAAATGCATTATTTTCTTGCAAAAGCAATTCAGTGATTTCTTCATCATTTTAATACAATTTAATATAAAAGATAGTCATTTTTTTTTTGTTCAAAATCGAACAGATGATACTAATTATTATCAAAGATATATTCATTAATAAATTAATGAAAGAAATAATATTTTTTGTTTTTATCATTATTATTGTATATTCAAAGAATACTGCAATAAAACAAAATAGTTTTCATTTAACGAAAGTAAAATTTTACGTGCTTAACTCGGCATCCTAATTTTACAGATGGGGAGGTGGATTTGACAAACATGATTAACAGTAGACATACAACAGCACTGAAAGAAAGTTAGCCAAATCTTGAAAAAGTCACAAATGTGCTTTGTCATTCTACGTAATCTTAAACTCGAAGTCAACCCTTTAGCTTCTACTATTACCATCCATCTATTGTATTATTGTTTTTGTAAAATTTATGGTTCAAACATCATTATATAAGTCAACCCATACAAAAAGATATCATAAATAAGGTGCATTGTTGAATCATTAAAAAGTCGTGAAAACTTTTAACTTTTGGAAATAATTAATTATATAAGAAATCCTCCTGATTGATTTGTAAATTGGTGTCCAAATTTTCTACATCGCCGTTCAAATGCTCATGCAGTTAATTTTAACAATAACATATATAGAATTTACGTATATTTAACTTTTTAATTGGATATTCAATGATAGAAAATCTTACGACAATAATAAACTTCTTACGTCATTTTCCGTCTCAGAAGGACGATACATTTATTTTTAATAAATTAATAAAAATAAATTAAGATGTATGACGTTGTAAAACTACGTAAAATATTGCACCTGTTCCATTTAAGATTGTAATATTATGTGACATAAGCTGACCATATTATATTGACAGAGGTATGATGCGTAAAGAAATTGAATTTCAACGGTAGTACATAATTTTCTCAATACAGATTTTTTCTTCGTGGATTATAAAAGTCAATATATATATATATATATATAACTGTCAAATTGCATTTGAGGAACAAGGCGAGAATTGACAAACGATATGAATGAAACTGTACGTCAAAATGTTGTGGTAAATCGAAAGTAGAAAGCCATTAGTAATGTTGCAATTTAAAGTAATATTTCATAGGGATGATATATGATTCAGGAACCATACCAAATGTACAGTAGTCACGCCTGCTTTAAGCTGAGCTAATTCTTACGAATCCTACCAATTAAATTTTGATCATAATTTATAAGATTTCTATGTTTGCAAAATTAAATAATTTCTGCATTAAAGTTTCTACATTGAGATGCATGATCATAATTTGTATGATATATAAATTTGCATAATTTATAAGTTTGCAAAATTAAATAATTTCTGCATAAAAGTTCTGCATTGACATTAACAAAAAAAAAATTAAACAAAAAGGAAAGAGTTTGTGTTTTCAGCATTTACGATTCAGAGAAAAGATGAAAATAAAAATAGCATAAAGATTTTTTCCCTTTGGGATGATTGCATTGCTTTAGAAATTGAGATCTCTATTCCATTGTAAATATCGTAATGTTGGTCAGCATGTCATATGGTCAGTCATCGAGCAGTGGACTCGGGGGTGGTTCAGCTGCAGATGTGAACGCTGAGACATAGCCAGAACCCTTCTATAATAAGTTTCAATAAAAGTCCTAGATACAGTTTACAGCTTTTGTGTGCGCTGATTCAGAAATGTATTATGCACTTCGGCGGAAGGTTGAATTCTGCACTGAGAAAAAAAAAAAGTACAAAAATGTCAAACAAAGTATTTACGAATTTTTACAACGTTTATTCGAACATATCGAATAAAAGCTTTACAGTTTAAAATTAAAATTGTAAAAATTCCATACACTTTATTTGAAATTTTCAATTTGTATGCTTTCTTTTCAATGTGTATTCCGATTTTCTTTCACCATTTTGTACATCAGAAGAATTATGAATTCATTTTCAGAAAAATTTATTGCCAACATTTATCATCGAAAGTTTGTTTTCAGTAGAATTACGCTATGGGTGGCTTTTTCTAAATGCCATTGTTAACCCTTTACTTTTCAGTCAATAGTTTTAAGCCCTTTCAATTGAATTGTCCAATACTTTAGACAGTTTTCCTTGTAATGTAGTGAAATTCTAAATGAACGGGTTGAGGGACCGCCAATTTTCACAGTGCTTGAATGTAACCGTTCTTGACCTTGGAAATTGACATCTGCCACGTGACAACGATGATTGGTCATTGGATCAGTTTACATAATGTAATAGTTTTGTTAGTTTGTAGATCTAAAAATGTGCAATTTGAATCTGTTCCTTGAAAAATCCAAATAATTAATTTTTAGTTATTCCTTTAACCCAGATTTTTATAGTGCAAGGCATCCGTAACCCGTTATTTGAATATTTCCTGCTATTGAAAACAGAATGCTGTCACGCCCGCTACTTGCATCTGCTTGGGATCTATAGAACATTTACGCACTTAACGGTATGAGCTTTTGCATGGTGCACCGATAAATTTATTCAGATCTCATATTTACCATGGATTAATGCGCTTTAATATACTTTTGATATTTGGCAAAGTTCAAGTTAGACAAAAATGTATTTAAGTAACTGAAATTACAAAATTTCAAATCAAATATTATAGTTTATAAAACATACAAACAAAATCCACCTGGCTTATTCAATATTTTAATTGTATGTAACATTTTGGAAACAGAAGAATAACATCTTTAACTCTACTTTAGAAAAGATCTAATATTTACTTTGCTAAATTTAAATGAAAAATCTAAGAAGTATTGTTTCCGAAGAATTTACTTTTGACATAACGAAAAACAAAGGTATATTCAACTTGGTGTTAAGTTACTGTGCCAAATATAGAATCTAAGTCAATAAAAGTTCATTTAAATTATTATACTTGCTACTTTATTTCCATTGTATTGTCAGTAAAGAAGTCCATCCGGTAAAGGGTGAAAGATAAATAAAAGTATATAACACGAAAGGAAAAGTAACTTATACTAAAATATGTTTGATCATGTAAATTTGAGAGTTGAATGTAAGAAATAAAAAAAAAAAAAAAAAAAAATACCATGATTTACTCTAAATGCGATGACGCATTTTTAGAGTAAAAAATAAGCGCATTTTTGGGCCTAACGCTTTCGTTTACCCGCGCTTGCTTGAATTTCTTCACGTTGACATTCAAAGTAGAATCCACGATTCTGTTATTTTGAAAATATCCAATGTTGGTCACCGTGTCATATGGTCAAAAAGTAGTGGACACAGGGGTGGGCCCAGCTGCTGATGCGAAGAACCATAGTACGAACCCTTCCGTAATAAGTTCCAATAAGAGGGCTGGATACAGTTTTCATCTTTTGTCAATTCTGACGTAGAGATGTATTATGCACTTGGATGGAAGGTTGAAGTGTAACGGTACATAAATGGAAAAGGGATAGAAATGTATGTCAAAAGGACAATTTTCATTATAATCATTCATAACTGGATCATTATATGAATGTTCTTAAATTGACACATCTAAGGAATTATTAGTTTCGCAAACTAATAATTCCTACAACGCAAAATTTTAAGAAATAAATTTGTACGCAAATTAAATTGTATATGACTTTCTTTTATTAACAAATTAATAACACATGAAATTGTATTAAATGATTATTTATTTGCAATGAGGAAGATCATATTTTCCTCGAATACACGTTAGCTTCACTCCTGGCGTATCTTTTAATCTTTTAGGCATAACTAGTACAACGTTATGTTCTTGTAAATTGTGCCCAATTCCTGTAATTAAATGGAACAACAATCAATTGAGGAACTTTTATATAATACACATTTTTTATTAAAAAAAAAAAAAAAAGAAGAAGAACAAACGTATTTACCTGGAACATAAGCAATCATTTCTTTTCCAGTACTCAAACGTACCATTACGCATTTTCTATTGGCAGAGTTGGGCTTTTTTGGTTTTTTAATCAACGTTTTAAGGACAATGCCTTTACAGAAAGGCTTTCGCTCGCCAAACGGATTTTTCCCAAGTGGTTTTACGTATCTGCCGCCTTGCAAATGAATTTTCCACAGCGTTGATTTTTGTCTAATTTGTTGACATCCTGGAATTACATTTAAATTCAGCTACCAAATTCAGTTGCTAAAATGTTATCCTTAAAATACTTTTTATTCCTAAACGTTACGCAATAATAAAAAAAAAAGGAGAGCACAATTTTGAACTGAATTGGTTGTTATATAAAAACCACGTTAAACATAATGATTCTCAGAAGAGGAATTGTTTGGTCTCTAATGCAATGTTCGTTTTAAGAACAAAAGAGCGAAGCGAAATTTCTACGAAGGATACTGATCCATCATAACGTAGAATCCTACCAAAATTGAGGAAATGTCAAGCACGATCTCTTTGTATGTGAGTTAGAAAATTGCGCGAAGCCCAAGCTATTCTAAGACGTTAGTCAGAAACACGCCATTGTCAAAAG
Organism: Probaryconus sp. ZL-2020; assembly: GCA_022817065.1. Taxonomy (NCBI): domain Eukaryota; kingdom Metazoa; phylum Arthropoda; class Insecta; order Hymenoptera; family Scelionidae; genus Probaryconus; species Probaryconus sp. ZL-2020. Next base: position 8,405 of record JABFQA010002850.1, read on the forward strand.
AGAGCCGAAAAGTGTCCACGGAAACGAGAAAAACTCTTTCGCAGATACTTTTCGGTTTGAAAAGCCATTTGAGACGACCGATGAAATATCAAATATGACGAGCGCTTGACGTCTGCTAGCCGCTCTGAAACGTCTTTTCTTGGTGGTGCATGCATAAGCTTATTAAGTAACATTGTTACGAGGTAGTTGCGTCCTTTTTACAGGAAGTGGGACGGAGTGACCACAAATACATGAAAAAAAAAAAAAAGAAAAAGAAAAATCCGAATGGTGATGAGATGGCAGTTCATCTATGTTCTCCTACATTCTGCCGTTCACCAAAGTTATTATATAAATTCGGCTGTCAAAAACAAAATTTACAGATCAATCTCAAAGATCTTGAATACTTAATTTTTTGTATGTCCATAATAAACGATGCTTTACGCAATTCTGAGTTACAATAAAATGTGTTTTATGAAAGGAAATTTTTGCAGACAATGTTTCCAGAACGTTTTAGTTGAGTTTCTTCGTGGCATTTTTTTTTCTTTTTTTTCTCAAAGAAGGTATGACAAACAACGTGATGGTTCGTGAAGAATAAAATGAAGCACACGAACGCACATACACAAATTAGTGGGCGAATTCATTGTTGTTCATTTGAGATTCGAGTGACCATGGTCCATCGGCAGAACAGATGTCCTGAACCTGGGATTTGTTAATCCAACCTAACTCAGAATTGACTAAAGCAGGAGACCAAAAAATCTCCGGAAGGCAACCCCTTTCGGAAGATCAATACGTAAGATTACATTGCGAAAACCTTTGCCATTGTCACGAATGACTCAAAATAGAACCGATAGAATTTTTCCACAGAATCATCTTGGACGTTTTTTTTTTTTTTTCTCTTTCTTAATACAAAAATTGTAGAGCTATTTTCTTTGCTGAAAGATGTAAATTTTTACAATTAATATATTTCGTATTGAATTATTTGCGAGATTCATTTCAAATGTTTTTGATGTAATGTATTGCAGCTTATCAATAAGAAATGATTTTGAAATCTTGTTTCAAGGTTTCCGGATACAGTGACATTGAATTTTTGCATGAAAACCGGACAAGAAGCAAATGGACACGTCACACCCTCAATTTCGACTGATTTCTGAATCATTTGTCGCTTTTCAGATGAAGAATCTGAATCTCCTTGTGCATTTTAAGAGAACCCTTTTCACAAACTTCAAAAAGATCCTTCGGTTTCTCAGTCACGCGTATTTTCTGTGGGAACGCTACAGATTGAACAACCCCTATTTACAGTCATGAGAAAATAAGCATTATTCTACCAACTCAGTGAATATTATTTTCTTTTTATTATTAAATTCAAGTATAAATTGTGTTATTAAAAATCCAATGTATTTATTTTTTATTTAATTTCATTATAATTCGTTTAATCAGATTTCTTCCATTAGATTCATTGCATCTGATTCGCTGAAATTTAATTTTAATTTTCCCAAAGATTATAATGAAATTTGAAAAAAATTGTTATGTTAAATTTGTTGAAAAATGCAAGTTTGAAATCTCAAGGACGTTGTCATTCTCGTGGTATTAATAAAATTTATTATTTATTTGTCCAAAACTAGTAAGTTTTATTAGAAAAGCATAGTAAAGCCTATTCGTTAAGCTATTTATCACTCTTTAATAACATTTATTACGGTTAAGAAATAATAATTTGAAATTTTGCGCATTTAAAAATACGCAGTGAGAGTAATCGTTAATATGAAAATTATGTAGTTGTAAATTATATAATTACCGTAACCGCAAATACAATTTCTGTGGTTTATACAAAAGAAACTACTTTAGATAATGTTTTGTATTATATTGTTGTTGTTGTAAGTTCTGAATCTATTGATGGATTATAAATTACATTATGATTTTTATTACAGCACATTTCTAAGATTCAAGGTTGCAAGAAAATTTGCATCTACGTCATTATTTATAGAGGCAATAAAAATACAGTAGAAAAGTTTTTATTTAATTTATCAAAAAATTTAGGGCAGCAATCTCTAAGGTAAAAAATATGGGGATTTAGTAAATTGAAGAACGATAAGACATCATAAAGAATTACATAACATTCGTTGTTTTCCCTAGAAAAATAAAATATTTCTTTTTTTATGTAAAATGTAACTTCTATAAATCTCTTATCTGATCTGTCAAGAGAAAGTTTGTTGT
>JABFQA010002851.1:0-10593 GCA_022817065.1 Probaryconus sp. ZL-2020
AAAGCAACAAAGATCATATCGAATGTATTATTTCTTCTAAAGGAGCAATTTGAGAGCGAAAAGATTAATTAAAATTTTACATAAAGTGGAACAGAATTCAGTTTCTACAAAATCTGATTGATTTATTTTAATTTCATTGGAATTGGAAACGGAAAAAGTGCAATCGCAATTTAAATTTTTCAAATGAGATACGAAAAAAAAGTAGAAAACATTGTAGAGCTAAACCGTTCCAAAAAAAAAAAAAAATCTTTCATTCGGTTTTCGAATTATTGCCAGAAAAATATGTATTCTTAAATTTCACGTATTCTTAAATCTCTTCTTCATCTCATTAATCTCCAATAACCCAGCGGAGATAAAAATCAACATCAAGAATCCTACCTCTATCCTGTAACAGCCGGCACTTTAATTACTTACAAGCAAATAAATTTGTACAAATTTGTTAATCGCACTTTTATAAGCATTAGTAAAATAATCCACGTGAAATAAAAACCGTGACGCACGGCAGAAAGAGAAGAACGCCATTCCCATGGAAAGAGGCTGATGTTTCGAAGTAGCTCCGGCCAAACGAACAAGGGACAGGGCCGGGGAGATACCGCGCGTAATTAAATTACTTATAATTGTACCTGAGGGATCCCGCGTACTCTCTTAATTACAATATACCAGGTATAAAATCCCGTAATAAAGGCATGCGCGCCTGGTAACAGTGTCCTGTAATTCCATCAGCTCCAAATTTCCGTGTAACTCCGAATAAATGAAATCACCTACTATGGAAAACAAACCACAGCTCAGCAAACCGACGTATTACATTAACGATCATTTCATAATAAAACGTGATTAAGCAGCGAACGAATTCCTAGTAATAAGGAGACGGGGAAAGGGAGAGGGGGAGGAGGAAGAGGAGGAGAAAAATTACGTTTAGCTCACGTGCTCGCTCGCGCAAAAACGTAAGAACTGTCGGACGTAATCCTTGCGCCACAATTGCATTAAAGGTGGCTTTGAACCGTCGTTCCTGTAACTCGACGATGTTAATTTTAACAACGCGGTGGCGATTGCGGCGTATATAACATTCAAACGAGCGCTCGTTTATAATATTTAACGGACGTTTATGTCCTGTTGTAATCTCTCGGAATGAAATCCCGTAAGGGCAGAAGTGCGCCGCGATATAATCGTGCGCAAAAGGTGTAAAAAGTAAACGCCGCCTCCGCCGGTTGAAAAACTCGGAGATTTATTGGAGGCGGGTAACGGAGGTGGGAAAAGAACGGAGCGCTAAACAAACGCGCCCCCGAATATTCGGGTCTAGTCATGACAAATGAAGCGCTATCAGAACTTAAAATAGATAAGAGGAACAGACCGAAGCGGGCAAACAGACCTGCCCATTTAGATTGCAACGGCGTTGCACAAATTTATTGTGCCAATATTCATCATGTGATTAGCGGCAAGCAACTTTTCGAATCTGCTTACGTGAGCTTCTTTTTGCATGCGCGTTCCCGGTGCCGTTTCGTTCGTCAATTATATTTGTCCGATACATTCGAGACGAGTCACTTGGAAAATAACTGTCGCGTGAAAATTTGTTCGTCTTCTCTTTGCGAACGTTGTTGTTGTTGTTCACTTTTGTTAATTTTGTCGTTAGCTAATGAGCTGAGAGGTTGGGATTTTCGTGTAACTGGTAGTTGCTTTTGAAGTGTAATCAAATGACTGGGATTTGTTTCCGAGTAATTACATAATTAATTATTGAGGAGCGCAGTTACTTTTGGCGTCTTGTTGGTATTTGTTTCGAATCTCACTTCAACTGTTGAAGTATAGTTTTCGTAATTGTGATATTTGTTATGTATTTAGAGGTTGATAGAAGGTAATTGCCATTAAGGATTTAATGTTATTTTCAAAATTTGATTTGTTAAAATTTACACGGAAGAATAATGTCAACTTCATTATATCCAGTTAAAAGTTACTGTCCAAATATGATCAAGTTAAAAGCACTTGAAAAATATAACTTAATTTTCTCTATATATTTCAACAACAGTCCTTTAACTATATTGATTAAGTAATTATAACGTTTACAAAAACAGTGTAAACGTATAATTTTTGAACCGGCAATAAAGTACTTGAAAAGGCAATAAATTCTTTATGCTCGGTGTCACGGTTTTACATAAAGCGGTAAATTTGTTAACTCATAAACTGAATAATATTGGACGAATTTTGACATAAACGGTATTATGTTGTGGTAATTAAAATGAACCGTCCAATTCGAATTACCATCGTTTTACGTGACTCAGTACAAACGGCGTTTCGCACAAACTAAAATCAACTGCATTGCACGAAAATTTTAATTGTTGCGATTTCTTGGATATTTATCTATTGGTGAAGTTTCAAATAACATTCGGTAATTTCTTGCCACTTTTATGCAAATGTAGAATAGTTTATGCAAATGCGCTTCAATTGTGTTTCGTATGTTTTTATGCAAAGTGTAACATCGATATCTGCATTTATCGAAGTTTGTACAAACAGAGTTTGCGAAAATTTAATTAATGTATTCTTTGATGTAACGTCGAGTACTGTAAAACTTTAATTTAACTGCACACTATGTAAACGCGGCTAAACTGCGTTTTATGCTCTTTTGCATAAACTGCATCTTAAGCGAAAAGGAATAAATTATATTTCGCTAAAATTTGAATAAATCGCGTTCCTCGCAAACTTATGTATAATTGCATTTTGTGCAAATGTACATAATTTAAGTTTGATGGCTACGTAAATAAGCGCAATTTCTCAATTTTATAAATTAATGAATTAATGTTACGTTTTCATGGCTGACAAAAGTATTTAAGCAAACTTACTGAACTGAATCGTTGCAGGAACTATCCATTTTTAACTCTTTCAATTATATCCTGAAACATACGAAAAATTTATTGTTAATATTTCACAAATTTCTACTCTCATAATGTTTTATTCATTCATCGTAAATTTTTTTAAGTTAAATAAACAAACAAAATTCTTTCAAAGTATTCCTAAAATTAATTTCCATCATGGAACATAAACTTTCACAAAGTATGTAGCAATGAACACCTTAAGTAAAAAAAAATAAGGTTATAATACAACGTAGTAACAATTAGATTGCAAATTTTCTCGTTGAATGCTCTGTTAATTCGAGCGGTCGTTTTCGAAAAATATTCATTGTTCGAAAACAAAAATGTAACAAATGTAGCAATTTTACATTCGTTACGTCAAATCCACGTACAAATGCAATTGTTTAAATAATCCGCCAACATTGTTCTAATGCCAGGCTGAAAAAAAAAGGCATTGGTACTCGACTGTTATGCACACTTTAATTGAAGTCATTACTCTTTTCCATCTATTTTTACAGCCCGAATATAAACCAACTATGTATATATAAATTTTAATTAAACATATTTCTAAAAAAAAAAAAAAACGATTGTTGTTAATTTAACCTTCTCCGTTATTTTCTTATCTCAGTCAAGTAACATCTGTACAAAATAATGCAAGGGAATAAACTCGTTTAGAAATTTCGCGAACAAACAATTTGCCAGGAAAGTGCATATTGGTTACGAGGCAGTGTATCACGTGTTTGAATGGAAACTAAAATTGAAATTGGTTCGAGTTAATTACAACACCTCTCGAAACGCGGATTATTTTCACAACGTATTAGCAGGAGCATTTCGCACGAACGAAGGACGAGACGAATCTAGTGCGCCAAATCGGATTACGGTGTGAAATAATTACTTGGCCGAGTGTTCTGGCTGAGCGTTTAAAGGGTTAAAGACGTCGAACGTTACGTGTCGCAAAGTCCAGTGGCACTCACTCGTTTTCACACATACACACACACACACACACACACTTGTGATGCGAGTCTTATTCTATCAGCCACATTAATGCGAGGATAACTTCTCCTGCTTTGGCAAGACGCCTAATCTCGACTGATACCAATGCCATGCAGGCCCCTCAAAAGCTTTGATGATTTTCCACGATAAACTCGTTCGCCGGGATAAACGAGGGAGGATTTATTTCAGCGAACGACGGGAGAGAAAAGTAGGTCGATAAAGAACAATAGTAGCGAATTTCGCATTTTCAATCGAATTCGTTCGTTGATTCCAACGCACAATGTGTTTGTATCATCGAAAGTAAAATATTCCATTTCATTTCATAAAGGTTTAATTTAAAACATCGCTCTTATGACACGACGATGGTGTTAGTTAATTATTTTTCTTTTTCTATAAAAGTCTGAATCATATATTTAATGGCGTAGCACTTAGAAAATCGTATGGCTTTGCTAATAATATCATTTGGTTAATTTAGTGTTGCAAAAATTGAGATTGTTCCAAATGTGTTTTCACTGAAGGTTAATCTCATTTGGGAGGGAAAAAAAAAAAAAAAAAGATGACGAATTACGAGGAAGGGAATTAAAATTGTTCGTTATATTTTGGTGTTACCTATTTCGAGGTGATCCAATTTAGGAAAGTTGTACAAAAATAATTAATGAATCTTTAATGGAACAATCCTTTGAACTGAACCGATGTACTTTAAGAGATATTAAATCTTTTTCATGCACAACTTCAATTACGTTTCCCCAGTTCCCAACTAACAGAACTTGTATAAATGCAATTGAAATATTTTGAGTCGAATTGCAATCTGCAGTTACTGTTTCTCGGTCGATTTAGTCTTAACCTCGTAATACCCAAGTATCCGATTCAACACACACAGTTCATGTTAAAGCAATATAAGATAAATCTTAGAAAGTGATTTATAATTAGATTTTTAGATGCTACGATGGAACTGCAGTTAAACTTTCTTTCCCAGAAGTGATGACATTCTGACCTCAAATTAACCCGGCTCTTTTTCCACATTAGCAATAGCAAATGAGCTCGATCATGATGAGTCAGTTTCAGGTCAAAGTTCACACACTCGTAAGGATCTCACAAAAGCTGATACTGAAACTGCCACATCAGATCTTACCAATGTGGATTTGATAGTCTTTTCTTCCTTTTATGATTTTTTTTTTAAATGTCACTTGACATACGAAGCTACGAAAATTATAAATAGAAATTTAATGTTCCTTCCAAATTAATAATATACACATAATTATAATAATAAAGAAAAACCAACATTTGTTGTATAAGTAGAATTTTATAATCCAGAAAAAATAAAAAACTGAAAACAGTTTGTCTGGTATTAAATGACATCCAACTGTTGCAAGTGTTCTTAGCTCCAATAACAATTAACATGATACTTTAATTCAAGGTTCAATATTCAGTAATGTTGGAAAAGTAGTAATAGTAATAGTAGTAGTAGTAGTAGTATTACGATCTTTCGATAAGCAGTTGTTTTTAAAGTCTCGAAGGAATTGTACAAGATAGATATTGATACTCATGTTCGAGTCTTTGAAGACGTACTTACGGAAATTGATGTCTGCTTTACTCAATAATTGTATCTTAAACCTTACAAGCCCATATTCAAACGTCTCTCTTATTGAAATATATTATCCATTGTACTGTCTTCATTCTTAAACATGTTCTGAATCAAATTCAAATATTATTTCCCTCGATTGTTGTTTGGAAATAAATCATTCTGAATTGAATATCATTCACAATGTTTAGAGAGAAACATTGTAACAAAATAAATTTTATTTATTTTTATAAATAAAATGGAAAAACTATTATTATTGAACAAGAGTTCAATGACGTGATTTATTATACGAGCGATCTGTAACGAAGTTTTAATGTTACAAGTAATTTTGAATTGCATTTTGTATTACCATTTTTCGCATAAAATAATCCAAGACATAAAGTGCGAACGCAAGGAAGTTAATAATTAGCAAGGGCAAAGCGTTCAAAACATTCGCTCGTATTACATTTCTCCTTGCTCATCCAAGTAATAATCCGTTTGAATTCAGACCTCAGAATCTAAACGCGACGTTTATTTGACAAGGAAATCATCTAAGCATGACGTCAATCTGACGTTCGCCCTTGTTACGGTGTTCTGACGTCTATTCAACGTCAAACTTACTTAATCATTATATTAACTCGCTTCCGACATATTTAATGCATTACTCTGTCTTCGAATTGACGTTAGTATTTGGCGCCGAGAACAATGAAACCACTTATCGTATTGAATTCTACACCATTTTCCCGAATCGAGTGCCGTTCTGACAATAGTCGCTTTATAAGCTTCGACGTAAATTTTATTGCGTGGGAATTTCGCGCGAAACATTAGCATTTCGTTTGGAGATGAAAAAGAAAAAGGAGAGAGAGAGAGAGAGAGAGAGAGAGAGAGAGAAAGGGATGGAAAAAAAGAATCATCCAACGAAACATAATCGCACGCGAGTTTTGCTTTCACGTGCAAAATGAACATTCACTATTCACCTAGGAAACGTAAGCTGCGCATCACGCTCGAGAATGCATGATTAACGAAAACTCATGCGCCGGAGAATTCCTATTCCGAGGCAAACGCAAATGCACGCCGCAGAAACAGATGCATGCAGCTAAATCCCAAGATCTCGAAATGCCGGGTATTAAAATTCACGCGCGCAAACGCTGATGTATTTCGCAACCCTTTTGCTTTTATTAATTGCTGAATACATTGTTCTTTCACTTATTAATAATGCCCGTCTTTCTAAAGACTCGTTCCGCAAACAAACGCGACTGATTATTGAAGAGAGAGAGTGAGAGAGAAATACAAGGAAAAAACACCGCGCGATGTCCGGAACAAAGATTCCGAGAATCAAATTGCTCATTGTTGTGTACTTTCTTAAGTACATTATTCATGAAAAGTATTGCCGCTTGTTTGGCGAATTATGATGCGTCCGAGGAAAGCCATTTTTATTAACTGTTCTTGCAAAGCAGCTACGAACGAGAACCTATTCTCAACAATTTCATGCAATTATTTTACAAAGACGGATCTTAACATGTTTACTTTCAATCATTTTTGCAAATATTTTTACCGTTAAGTTATTCCGATTCGTCGGAAATCCCGTCAAAAAGAAACATTTGTAATTCCATCCGTTGACAAAATTCTGTTACAACATCGTAATCTATGATTGATTAATAATTAACGAAACGAGTGAATTGTTTTTTTGTTTCATATACAGAAATTGAAAATTGATAAAAATCATTGAGCCATAAAGTTTGCACAAAATATCCGCGTGAGAGTAAACGTTTCGTGAAAATCCCAGTTGTCATTATCGTCGATGATTTTTGCAAATGCACGAGCAGAAAAACCCAGCATTAATGCGAATTAAATCCTTGACGAACATGAATGCTCGTGAGTCCCCCACCGCTCCCATTTCAATTACAGCATTTTCGTGCGGAGCCAATCGGGAAATCCAATGCTACCGATAATGATAGATACGCGACTAATAAGTTCTCATGAATCTTTGCATGACCCATACGCGCTCCTGCGCGTCACACGGTGTTACGTATGCATGGTTTTACTTGAATCGAAACATTTGCAAGTAACAATGCGGAGTAACGTGTGCCGCTTCGGGCTTGCGATATAGGTGTATCGCTGTAACTGCATTATAATGTGATATTGGACATTGAGTCAACCCTCGCGCCGGTCAATAACATTCTCCTGCGCGAGGCTCACCACCTATATATATGCTTTTTCATTTCAACATCGACATCTCGCAGTTGATTAAATTCACTCATGGAGGAAAATTCGAATACGACAATGATATTTTCGCGGGCGAGTGAATTTTTGCTACATTTAATTGATATTAAGCTTGGCTTTTTATTTCAAATTTTCGTTTATGTCAATTCATCATTATTATTATTATTATCATTTTTTTTTTTTTTTTTGAAATTAACATTTAATATTGCACTGTAGCGTAGGCTATTACTAATTACATCATAACATAATCCAATAAACAATCTACATCGTTTGACTGTCAATGTAAATTGCAAAACTAATAATAGAGATTGTTTTAATAGCACTGTATATTGAGGGATTAACAATCTGTATTGATCAATGAATATTCTACATTGTAGATTGAACAATATATAATGTTTGAATAACGTGTACATTGTATACCAAACAATAGACACTGTTTTAATAGCATTGTATCTTGCAAAATTAACCGTCTTAATCATTAGAACGATAAAAGATATAGCAAAATTTACATTCGTGTAATTAATTCAACGTAAAGTCCATATTATCCGCTAAAATAATTTTTCATATCATTGACAATAATATAAATTTGAATATCTATTCTTCATTATCGAAATAATATGACGGAAAATTTGATATAATTATCCCGATAAATATTCATGAGGAAATCTTGTCTCGGCTAGGTAAATTTGTCTGACACGACTGATGCTTATTGCATTCGGCACTTATCGTTCAAATGGTAGTCTTATTTAGTTTTCAATGCAGTCGCAGTATACGTGCTTACCTAATTTGGCGTGCTAGATTGCTTTTGCGTTCAATTCCTTTCTGCTGATATAGCGCCAGACTGATTTTACAACAACGCAGTATGATGCAACGGAAATATTACTTTACACGTGATCGGATTAAAATCGTACTCATATTTATAACTCAATCTTTCACTTGTTAAGCGTGGTTCTAATAGTAAAAAATTCGCCAATGCAAACATATTTAGTCCTTTTAATCGTTCGGCAGTAAATCTTGCGAAAGCCAGACCAATTAAAATTAATGACCGCAGACAAAAATATGAAGTCGTGGGCAGTCCCATCGAATATGACAGTCATAATTTTCGTATTATTTCAAGAATATGGCGCCCTCGTCTTTTCGCGAAAGGGCAATGTTCAATAATTGCGCGCGTAGTAAATTTGTTTACGACGCCGTGAGCATACACCACGTTTCATTCTGCGTGCCATTATCATCTACATTCAACGAGGTATCTTGTATTCAATTACACGCGATTTTACGACGCGCCATAGAATTCAATACCTCGATAAAGGTAACGACGATTCAGCTGTCAGCAGTTGAGAGGAGTTAAGTATTTTTGAAATATTGAAAGTCCATAATACCGACGACCAAACTCCTTTTTACAAATAATTATCTGAAAATACTTACATGCGTCTGAGCAACATAATGGATTTTCCCACATATTTAACAGAGGAAAACTTCCTAAAGCAATTAAACTGCTGTTTAATTCGCGATTGAGAAATAAAATTTCACATGAATTGAACCATTTCATTCTTTCATGATGAATCGAGTACCAAAAACTCTGCTTGATCTTAAATGATTTTCAAAGTAGAGACGTAAAATTAAAAACAAGAAAGTACAAGACTTGAGAATCCGGATTTCGTTTATGTCGTAAAATGCGTTTCTTCGCAATGGGTTGGGGCAGTGCGCCCACGAACTCATTGGGCTGGAGTGTGCTTCGAGTTTGACGCTTTTCGATGACTCGTACGATATTCAAAAAAGTTGCAAATAAGCCGTTTTTCTGAGGACTGTCGATGGATTCAGCAGAAGACAAGCGCGAGCTGATCCGCCATAGACTTGACTGGCGCATGATTGCGTACACTTTGGGGTGGAAACGCAGTCTCTTTAACTTGCAGCGTCGTCAGCGTTTTTCAACGTGTTTCGTTCTAAGCCGAGAAAAGAAATTTGTGGTAATATTGCAGTTTAGTACCGGCTGCGTTCGACCGACGGATACAAAAAGAAAAAAAAAAAAAAAGAAAGAAAAGAAAAACGAAAAGCGTTTGATCCAAAGGATTCATTTCGAACGTAAACGGAAATTCTTTGGAAAAATAGGACGCCGCATTGAAATTCCACTCCTTTGCAAAAGTTCCGAGCGATTCACGACTGCCGCCTCCAGGAAAACACGACACTGAGTTGGCTGATATTTTTTTGCCAGGCAAAGCCGACGTCGTCAAGACTTTGCCACCAAATGGATTTCTTTAACACGGCATATTCGTATTCTTTACGAAATATATACATTTATGCTCCTTAAGGAATATGGGTTAAGAGCGGAGTATCTAAGGAAATCGGAAATGACTGGGAGAAGACTGTTTTGACAATAGTCTGAGATAACTGCTCTACTTTTTATTTTATGTGGACGTGAAAAATAGAAAGCTTCCCAACCGAATTCAAGTCAAGATATCTTAATGCTCTTGAATACGTAAAAAAAATTTTTCTTTAATAACGACGAATAACAACAATTATACGATGGGCTGTTATTATTTCCTTGAAATGCAAACAGTTAAAGTTTGTGTTACGAATCGCTTGAGTTCGAAAACCGCTGCTCGAAAAATGTTTGATGTCGCTGCAAATTTGCTTTGGTGTAACAAGAATTTGAATTGGAAATTGTGTCGTAAGATATACTCAACTATTTAAGTAAGTTTTCACGCGCAAATTGCACACGGACTTTTCAAAAAGCATAAAAATTAGAACGGTTGTAAATTTTGTTTGAAAGAAAACTTTTTATTTACACAGAAATTCAAACTTGCGACTAGAAACATTGTTTCAATATTTCTTGGTTTATTTCTATTCAAACTAATCTGCAAGGAAAAAAAAAACGAAACGAAATTAAAATCTTTCAACGACAGAAATATTAAAAAGACTTTTTTTCCAGCATTGTACTTTTCAATAGGACTCTGAAATTTATGGTTAAAAATAAAC
>JABFQA010002852.1:0-10591 GCA_022817065.1 Probaryconus sp. ZL-2020
ATACGCAGTCAAATTTATTAATTATACTTTGCAAACGTATTAACGTTGCATTTAATTAAAGTTGCAAATAAAATTTATCATTTCCCATGGAAAAGGATTTTAATAGGGAATAAAATTTTTTTTTTTTTCAAATTACATAAGTAACAATTGCTTTTACTATTTTACAATGAATGCTGCTATAAAATTGTATTCATTTTCAGTATGACTCATATATTCTTGCTCAAGCATAGTCAATTCTAAGTGTTTCTTTGTTTTTATTTTCAAATGAAAATGGATATTCATTGCTCTTGTATCGAGCACAATTGAATTTGATGAAGTCTTGAATCAGAAAACATTCGGAATTGCTATTTGTTTTCTTGCGAACTTGTGCGAATATGATTCTGCGTGAATTAGTTGCTAACTATGCAGATCAGGCAAACAACCTTTAAGGGCAGTGACAACCACTTCGTCAAAATTGCCTTAAAGTTTAGGGATTGCAACGAATGTATATCAGTTCTAATTGTATTTTCAATTTATCATAACAAAGTTGTTATAAAAGACGTAATATTTCGCAAAATCCCAAAGAAATTCGCAGACAAATCTGACAGTTTTTGATAAAAAAAAAGTTCCTGATTAACTTTGGTTTGATGAATTTCATAAATCAACTTAATAAGTTGTATTACGTTAACAGGCTACAGAAAGTGCAACGGAAGACAAGGAAATTGTGCACGCCATTAACGAGGGCTTCTAAGACGCGAAGAAAAACAACCTTCAGCTCAGGTAACTGCAAAAACATGACTATTGGTGTAATGAATTCATTTTATCTTATTACGAGTATTTTTTGTCATTCTAAGGTTGCCTCCGTATCGTCTGAATCAGCAAAATGTATGGAATTTTATGAGATATATATCGCTCTCAATGTTGATATTAATAGTAGTGCGGTCATTTTAATTGTAGATCACACATTGTTTACTGTCAACGTGATATTTGAAGGTAACAAAAAGGAAGGCAACAAAATTGTTTCGATTAAAAAACATACGTCATTTTTTAACGATTTGTATCAATGAAATTTATATATCAATTTACATGAACGAAATGGCAAAAGCAAAATGTTGCAAACAGTGAATAATCGGATAAAAGTTTTTTTAAATGAAAACGATGACACTTGACGACAAAAAAAATGACGAGTAAAAAATTTTATATACACACAGTCATAAAGTTTATTAATTGATGAAATTTGTGTGGGTTTTAATTTTTAACGTGACGTGTTTATAATTTGATAACGCCAATTAAATTCATCTGGTTTGAGAAAAATTGACTTTTCGCGGACGTTTATCATATATTTTTAGCGACGCGAATATTGCAATTTAGAATAAACCACGATTTACATACACGAAAAGTACGAAATAAAAGAAAAAAAAAAATATAAAATTCAAATCGATTCTGTGCGTGCATTCGTGGCTTAAAATATTTATATAAACAATTGCACGAGATAATTTAAATTACCGACTGGAAATAGCAAAGTTTTTGACGCAATAAAATATAACATAAATCTCTCAAATTTAGCATACAATTCAACAAATACGATTAAATACTGAGATAATAAACTTTTCGTTAAATATCACAATGCCCGAAGCGTCCCACATGTTCACTCATGAATAGTGCACGCGAATGTATTCGTACGACGAACTAAAAGTATTATAAAAGACTGAAAAGCAGATCTAGAAGAGTGCGAAAAATCTACGCGCAACCGAATTATAATAAATTATAAATTTATTATTTTAAAGCGAGTAAAAAAACTATTTCGTCCGTCGAATGATTTTCAATTAGAAAGTATTCTTATTCTTATAATTTTTTTTTTTTCACGGAATACGTTCAATATCTCAGAGCGTAAAATTAGTTAATTACTCTGACAAACGGCGACTCTTTTGCTTTGAATAAAAGTAAAAATTGCACAGCTCGATTTTCTTTCTCAGGATAATTGCATCATAAATATCGATTTCTTCAAATTTATGATTCGAGGAACATTTGGTATAATTAAAAAGCACTTTTTTAATGTCCCGGCAAACCGTTCGATCGACCTTCTCAAATATTTCCCGAAGACCGAGGCTATCTTTAATCGACGGGAAAAAACAATCGGCAAAGTGTGAGAATAAGAATTTGAACGGCGGATTCAAGATTTACGAATCCCACTGTGTTTACGGTGAGAATCGAATTGTTTTTGTCTTTTCCATTACTTTAATTAAATTCTTATGAGAATTTCGAAACGGGTTATAAAAACTTCCACTAAAATGATATTTATGCTCAATGTTAATATCGAATTGCACAATTAATTATTATTACAATCAACGAACTGTTACTGAATTAACAGTCTTCAGATTATTGGTATGTTAACATTCTACAGATTGTTGCTAAATTTACTATCCGCAGTTTGTTAATAAAGGAACAGTTTACGGACAGTTAATAAGAGGCAGTTAAGAAATGAAATTAATTATTAATGCAATACTGAAGATAATGAAAATTATGAAACAGACAATTTCAAAGTGTATTAACGTTTGGCTATTAATAAACCTGAACCGATGATCGAGCTTTCGGAAAAATGGCGATTATAATTTACGATGTTACTTACGTATGGTATTTTTCGCGCAAAGTCTTGTTAATCTTATTTAATTAAGACTAATTAATTTTCAGGCAGACAGCTTATTCAATGTGAAAGGAACAAAGCAGTCGTGTGTTCCTTGCTCTCTAAGACACTTTTCGTGACTTTTATATTCAGCTTTCATACGTATAGCGCCATTGCGTTATTTACATATATATAATTATCCGCAATTATATTCTTAACGTTACGTGTAATTATACAATGTTATTAAAAATGCATATTTATCCCATTTGTTTGAATTGTGGGCATAGACAATGCGGAATGAAAAAAATGTGTAAATGTAAAGTAACGTTATTACAATCAAAACGAAAGAAAATCCAAGTAAATGCCGCTTTGTATAATTTTACAAAAGATAATGTAAAATTGCGCTCGCAATTATGATAAATAATTTTTATAAATCAATAATGTGTATCCCTTGCGTTTCGCAATTTTGTAATAGTTTAGTTGTATGTTAATTTTTCATGTGAAATTCAATTATTCATTATAACTGAGAAAAATGCGAAAAGAATAATTGCGTGTTTCAATAAAGCCAGGAGTTTGACACTTCATAAAAATACTCCTTTCATAATTGATGAGGTTACTGCAATCCGAACGTTCTGCATATTATCATGTATATCTATTTCTGCAGAAATTATTTCGCAGTGACAATGTTTTTTTTTTCTTTTTTTGCAAAATTAAAAAAAAAATACAAATCATTATCCAAGTTTTGTTTAACGCTAGAAATTTGGTTTTCTACGGAAATAATCCTTTCATAATTGATGAGGTTACAGCAACCTAAACACTTTACATATTATTATTATTATAAATATGTGCAAAAATTACACTCGACAAAACGCAGAGACGAAATTCTTCTCTTTTTTTTTTTTTTTCGTAAAATTACAAAAATAGAAAGAAAGAAAAAGTTGAAGTCATTATGGTGACTTTCGTAAAGTGCACTACGCGTGCGAATATGAAATGATGATTTTTGCGAAATTTTCGCACATTGAGGAACGTCAAAAGATTTTACCGAGTCCTCGTGCATGTGGAGCGCCGTGTACGTGTGCTTTGAATGAAGTCGACGAAACGTCGTTGCGAGTTGCGTGGATAAATAACGCAGAACCTCGGCGTTGGAGAATTTTTCGCAGTCGTGTGTGCATGTGTATAAAATAAAAATAGCACACCGAGAGCGCTAGAGCGGCGTAGCGTGCGGCAAAGTTTAGCCTGTAAACTTTCAATGACGAGGTGTCCTTAATTTGCGCAAAAACAATCGGCAAAGTGTGAGAACGAAGGAGCCCCTCGGTTGGTCTCTCTCTCTCTCTCTCTTGCTCTCTCTCTCTATCTTTTTCTCGACAGTATCTATGAATCGACTTAGGAGTAGTTTCTCAAGACGAAAAAGACCTCTATGGCTCGGAGCGTGGTCGGCGATGGAGATCACGGTAGGCGTAGATTTTTCGGTGCGTGGCTTGGGTATTGGTCGACGAAGAGAAAGGCTAACGTTGGCTAGAAGGCCGACGGAATTTAATGTCAAGTATAGATAGAAATGCCGAGCTAGGAGAGTTTCGCAGGAGCCTTTTGCTCGTGCAAACCAATCGCGCGGATCCGTCCCCCTCGCGTCCCATTTCTAGAAAATACATTAATTTCGCGGTTGCGTAATCGAGCTCCGATCGTCGAGTTGCAGAGGCGTCACGAACCGATGA
The DNA here is from genome assembly GCA_022817065.1 of Probaryconus sp. ZL-2020. Classification (NCBI taxonomy): domain Eukaryota; kingdom Metazoa; phylum Arthropoda; class Insecta; order Hymenoptera; family Scelionidae; genus Probaryconus; species Probaryconus sp. ZL-2020. The sequence goes on from JABFQA010002852.1 coordinate 4,315, forward strand.
TACACACACCATTCCGGTATCTAATCTATACTTTTGGCAGCCATCTTGAAAACGCAAGCCACACTCTTTTTTTTTTTTTTTTTTCGTTAGCCGAGAGTGGCAGCTAGCTGCGATGATAAATTCAAACAAGCTTTTGCTAATTAAACGTTATTTATTTCATTGCCGAGAGAGTTACTTTTACGAATATCGATACGTTTCTTATGTAAGATGTAATGTAAAAACGTAATGTAAAAACGTGGTTAACCCATTAACGATCATAGTGGGTTGTTTGTGATCCATATTTTCTTCGAATGTCATGCATAACGGTTTTTAACTACAAGAAAAAGTAAAAGTTGAAAATCAGTCTCTATTTGAACAGAAACACTGAAAAACTATTCAGTGAAACGAAATTTGTTTCTTTTATTCATGACGAGATTGGAAATTATCTCTGAGCGATTATAACCGATACGCCGAAGACATGATACGTGTTTACATTGTTGCTTATCAAGGCTATAAACCTTACATAATGTTTTTTAACCACATCATTTTTTTTTTGCATCAGTAATAGGCTCTCAAATTACCCCCTTCAAAATTTTTCTCTCGTTAATTACATACTTAAAATATTTATTACTTGAAATATTACCCTAAATTGTGGCAAATTTACAACTTATAAGTAAGAATTCTGAAATTTTTACCTATAAGATTTCATAATTGGAAATAAAAGTTTCACGAGTAAGAAAAAATATAGGAGTGATTTTCGCGCGAGAGATGTGAATTAACAAAATGAATTAAGACGAAATCAATGGCAGTGAGGAGGAAATTGCGCGAGGAAAATATTCGGCGCGATTGATACGAGGTCACACACGACTTTTTCCACTTTACGAAAAAGTTAGCAAATTATCCGACAGCGGTATACGCCATCGCGATTAGAGTTTAAATTTCAAATCGCAGCGACGACTGCATTAAATTATCTTCTATTAAAAGTGTCATGGCCACGGCACAGCGTTACGACCGAGAGGGGGCACGGCGGCGGGGAAAGGGAGATCGCGCGCCGGTTCCCGAACGTTACACGCAGGCGCAATAGATCGGCGTTTGTCGCGAGTGCGGCAATAGCCACGGAATCGCGAAAAATCGCAGTCGGCGCGCGGATTCGCGCCGCGGGATTCCAACGTCGGATGGATATTTTGCAACATGATCTACATTCGGATTTCGAGCGCTGAGTCAATCGGTTTAAATGAATAGATGTATTCATAAAATAGACCGCGAGCATTTCTAAGTCGGTTTTGTAAGAATGGGAATTACAAAATAAAAGGAACGGTCGTTTGCATTTATGACCCTTGTCGGGTACTTCATCTTCAAATCTCAAATTACTATTGAATTGAATTGCGATTTTTAGCGTAGATATTTTTTATGCATGACTTTGCAATTTAGGGAATGTGATTTGTCGACCTTTTTTTTTCTATCTCATTTAGAAAAATGAACGATTTGTTAAATGATAGTAAATTTAAGTAAATTAAAATTTCATTTAACGTTGAATAGCCGAGCCCCTCAAAATATCGGTTATAAAATTTACGCGCGCCAGCAACTGCAGTATAATTTTAGTACGTAACGTTATTTGTTTTTATAATATACAGTATAATTACAAGAAATTTCAGGAAAAAACGTGGATAAAAAGCTGTTACAACATGAAATACAAAAAGCAGCCTTGAACAATATTAGTAAAATTAAGTGTAAAGCTGCACAATATATTATTAAACAGCCTGGTTTTGTACGCACGCAAAACGACGTTATCAGGATTATATTTGACTAATAATAATTTTAGAAAATAATTGCAAATAATGTAACATCGAAAAAAGTTGCTAAAGAAAAGGACGCGTTTCATTACCCATCGACAATTTTTGTGATCGACTGTAACGTCTTTTTACACCGCAAAAAAAGATTGACAAATTTTTGCAACAATAAATTGATTTTTATTCAAATGAAAATATACGTCACTAAAAACGTAAAACGAAGAGTAAAATGAAATTATGTTACTTTAATTTTAACGAGTAGCAAAAAGAACGAAAGAAAAAGTGCGAACCCGAGACTCGAGAGATGACTATTTACCAAACGAAAGTGTCTGACATTATTCTTGCATTAAGTGTAAAATCGACGTGTGAGGTTAAAAATAAGGCGTCGTTGGCGCACTCGATGAGTGCATACTTGAAGTAGTCGCGGCCTATACGCGGAAGGAAGGAAGAAACTGGTGTAGTTTGTTTGAGTTGGGCACCAAAGAAAAGCATAAAAAAGGGGACAGAGAGGAGGCAAAATAAAAGCAAGGTCCAACTCTTTCATGCACCTTCCGCCTCGGGTTCGTCATTCAACCAAAACCTACAGCCATTCACTGAGCCAAGGATCCTCTCGATCAAAGCTTTCCTCTAAACGGTTCTCGTGTTGAGGTTTTTCTTTTGTATTGTTTTTTTTTTTTCCTTTTATATATATATATTTTTTTATTTTTTGCATTTTCACCTATTATACTTTGCGCTTATAATTCGTGATTATTGTCGCTTAAATATATTAGCCAAATTGCATCGTCTACAATTTTTTATGAGATTTTGCAAACAAAATGTCTTTATCGTGTCTTGCAAAAATATCTGCGCCGGTTAAATTATATTCAAGTTCTACGTAGTATTGTCAAATGTATGCCACTGCGATAACATTGGTACTTGGCCCTCGACGCGGAATACTCGTTGTACACACATGTCTTTATCTTTTGTACGCGTGTGTTCGCGTGTTCTTATTCGCGAAATCCTCTGTCGTTACCGCGGAAAATGTAGCTTGGTCCAATTGTTCACATTTTGCGAAGCTACACGCGACCGCTGTAAGAAGTTTTGTTGCGCTTACAAAAACTCCTGCTTCGTTTCGCTCTAATGCATTTTCGTTACAACATTTTATCATTTTAGCAATTTCGAAGCGATTCCCCTTGGTGTTTATAGCGGAAATATTAAACATAATTTCAGGATGCTACGGGGAGAAACTGAAAAAGTAAAAAAAAAAAAAAAAAAATTCTCTTCATGCAAATGTTTGTTTTCATTTTACACTTTTTAAAATGATCTGATTGGATTAACAGTATTCCATTTCCTCGTGAAAAATTCTTTTATTGTAAAATGACTTGAGAAACGAGGATATTAAATAAAAAAAAAATTAATAGAATTGATTTTACTAACGAATTTTAATTATTGACATAATTCGCGATTGTTTAAACGAACGAATGGAACCAGAAATACGTCTTTCTCCGGTCAGGCAGATAGTAATTATAACAATCTCATTCTCTTATTACATACTCCGTAAAAAAAAAAAAAAACGAAGACAATAATTCCGTTCGAAAACTTCGAGGAAATTACATTCCTCGGAATATCGAGCTTTGAAATCTGAATACAAATATCATTTCCATCAAACTAGAAAAAGCATTACATGAAAAAAGTGTTCCTTTCTTTTGCCGTATATTAAAATTAACGATTCCTGGAATTTCTGGTTACTGCGATTTTTCATTTTCAAATCCCACTGCAATTGACGTCGCCGTTACTTTAATTATTATTCAACTTAACCAGATTAAAAATTTATAATGATTTTTCAGTCACACGATTCTTAAAGATATTTATTTTTAATTTGAACTTGTTAAATGTTTTTTCAGCAAGAGAACATATCATGGATCCAATTAAAAAATTGCAGTATTTATGGCTGGTCTAACAATGCAGTACGGTAAGTCACTTCTTATTTAGTTAAAAAAATTCACACACTGAGGCATTGGACAAATCACAGGACTGACTCGTATCATTATCGTATCAAATAGGGAAAATTAGGGGCCATTTTATTACAAGTCACGTGCAATCTACTGTGACAAGAGGGGGGGGGGGGGAGTTAAATTTTCTAGTCCAAAGCATCGTCTGACCATACGACTGACTCGTATCACTTGATTATGGCTTATGTAGTAGGGATTCCAAAATACCCTTTACTTTTTATTATAAAAGAATGGATTCTGTTATTTTCTAAACTATTCATAACTCGATACCGAAATTAAGTGAACCAAAAATCAAATGGGAACGAAATGGCATTTTATCGTAGCCTCGAAGAGCCGCTGAAAAATAACGCACATACACACGAGCGTCCTATCAAATCATTTGTCATCAATCATCCCATTTCGATTATCCCCACCGATCGACGGGGTTAACCCTCCCAATTGTCTTCCCGTCGTCGTCTGACCTAATTCTGAAGCCCAATTGGCCAGAATCATAGATTCGCAAAAATGGCAGCCTTATTTGTGCGGCAATGAACTTTCTAGATCTGTTACACAATAGGCATACACCCATACCGCGCGTCGAACGCCACAAGTTATCCCCCACTCTCGTTCAGCTCTTAACCCTTTCCCCTCCCCCGCCGCCGCCGTCGTTTCCCCTGACCCCCCTCTGTCAGCGGCGCGAATGAAAAACAGCCGAAACTCTTGTCCCCGAAAGAACGCAAGAATCCGGCGTCGCGGTCCTCTCCCAACATTCGAATGTTGAGCAGCGCCAACACGCACCGACCGTGCGGCTGCAGCCGTGTGGTTCCTTCGGTGCATTGGTGTGCAAAAGCAGAGGGCAAGAGCGAGACAAAGAAAAGGAGGAGTGAGACGGTTTACACGGCGGTGGTGGAGGCGTCTGCGGGGTGGGGGAAATCGGATGGCGGCGGCGCCCCCAGCGCGCGCGCCGCGTACGCGGATGCAGTTACGGGAGCGCAGCGCGACCCAACACAACTCGCAAACGCATATTCCAGCAAGACAGCGAGGCTGGCTGGCTGGCTAGCGAGTCTCTCTCTCTCTCTCTCTCCTCTCTCTATACAATATTTCTGTCTATATCTTTCGGGTCCGAGAGTGGTGCGAGTGGTGTTCGTGGCGAATTTTGAATTTGTCTCCTCCTGCGACCCGGAAGTCATAATAATAATAATAATAATAATAATAAGAAGAAGAATAAAATTTGAAAAGAAAGAAAAGATAAGTGTGGGGAGAAAACTCGCCGAAAAATAAAAAAGCTCACCGATAATACACACAACCGGCCAAGTGAAAAGTGCGACGTTTGACAACACTCTACTGCTGACAAATTTGCAATTTAATAAATTAGTAGTTACCTAACAGAAGTATACATACAACATTACACATACATTCCGCAGAAAGAAATATAATAAAAATTTCTAGAAAAAAAAAAAAAAAAAATAAAGAAGACTGCAAGAAGAAGAGAGGAAGAAGAAGTTAGTGCTCTTTCCCCTCGGATCACTGCCGATTGTCTCGCCGTCCTCGTCGACGTTCCTAAATAAAAAAAAAAAAAAAAAAATAAATAAAAAAAGAAAAAAAAGGAGCAAGGAGAGAAAAAAAAATAAATTTAAAAAACAACGAGGACAGAAAATAAGTGCAATGTTTTTGTCCAAGCGCAACGATAAATTTAGCGGCTCTGCATTTTGCCCGAAAACCTATCGCAATAAATACACGCGATGCGAACTCGCGGCCGATGCAGTACGCCCGTTGTTCTACTCTAATGCAGAGTGCATATGGAACCAATTTACACACATTCGGTATATACGCCTGACGATTAGCATTGGTAAAATGAAAGTGTAAAAGATACAGCGAGGTGAATCAAAATAAACTTTGAACGCCCAATAAAAGAAATTGATGTACCCGACGACAATTTAATTAAAAAAATTTCCATACATTTCGTTACGGTGCATTAAGAATTAATGCTAAAGAAATAATACTCGCAGATTACGGGATATCGAAGGACTTTATTCCTTTCGGCGTTACATTATTTTTATTAGCAGCTAAATGCTAATGGATTGTCGTTGAAAAAGTTCATTCACACGTAGCAATGAAGTTCCTGGATTTTCCATGGCGCTTAGTGGAGTTATGGAAATTTTAAAAATATTCTGCTGATTACAAATATTTTGTGTTTACGTACTTTGTTTAAATGGTAAAGTGAATTGAGCATCGCTGTACAATATAACTCTTAAACGACATAAGATTTCAATGTTCTCTTCATAGTCGACAAGTGACACGCTTTTATAACTAATGCAAGTCTCGTGAGATATATCACATGTGTTCTCAGGCTTCAATTACGCGTAGAAAAACATATTAAATCCTTACACTATGTGCTTTTAAAACCATTAACATACCAAAAATATGTTCCAAAGGATATTGATATATTTCTGGACTTACAGTTAATTATATGTTTTTTTATGGATTTCAATATTTTATTGTTTGTGATTATTTTCGTAACGAATTTTAATGTTATAT
>JABFQA010002853.1:0-10589 GCA_022817065.1 Probaryconus sp. ZL-2020
TTGAGATAAATTCATTTTCGTCGGATTGTTTAACATTATTATTTTTGCCGTAAAAGATGGCTCTGGCCTCTTTCAAATCAATGTTGTTTTTATGCATTAGTTCATTAATTTGTTTATTAATTGTAAAGTTGGGGCAATTAGATTTCTGGTATACCCAGTGACTGCCTTTGCACAGCAAACAACAAGGGACTTCAGCCGTACAGTTTTGCGAATCGTCATGTCTCGCATTTCCGCATTTAGCACAACGAGGGGTACTTTTACAGAATTTACTCATGTGATTATATCTATAGCAATAAAAACACATTTTAATTGGAGGGATATAGTCATGAACTTTATAATAGCAATAGCGATATTTCAACGAAGATGGAAGAAAACTGCAAAAAAAATCTATCAATATGGTTTCTGAATCAACCCATTCAAATTTGCCATTTAATAATTTCTTTTTCCTCTTCAGGCGCGAAACGCCAATTATTGGAATCCCAGCGGTATGAGCTTTGCTCTTGAAATCTTCCAAATTTGAGTCTACAGGTAATCCTTTAATGATTCCTTTTCTATGTAATTTATTTTTCGGGATAAAGACATTGACAATCACACCAGTGTACAAGACAAAATATTTTACTTAATTAGACAAGGATAATATCAAAAGCAAAGTATAAAAGAAGGGAAGATTTGTCCCGAAGAGGAGAATAACCTTGGCCGTTTGGACAACAAATCCGGAGCCACTAAAGGAACAAACAAACAAACAAACAATGTCTTCTCTCCCGCAGAACCTGCGCCACCTACCGCCGCATTCGCCAACAAGCCAAGACCGTCCGTCATTTTGTATTTGTAGGATGACGTCACACGACAAGTTTTAACTTGCTCAACGTGTTTGGACCAGATTAATAAATCCCGGGTCCAATTTCACCACGTTAGAAACACAATTTCAAAACGGAAGAGTCACACACAATTTAGACTATGTCTTTTTCTTTTTCTTTTCCCCGAAATAATCAGCGTCACGTTCTACGGTCACAATACGACACCACGTGTTCCTTTTTACAAAGCCGATTCCACGCTATTCCTTTTCGAATAAAGTCAACGAAACGTATTCTTCAGTCACAATTTACCACGATATTTTCCGATCTCAACGAATGTACGTTTTTCCCGTCATAAAACCGGCATCGCGTTTTCCTTTGTCGATTCAACGCGTCTTAACAAGTTTCTTTTTCGGGCGATGTTCTGCACTCCTGAATTGTTATAAAAAAAATAATACTTTATTATAATAACTCCAATTCACCAACTGTCTATCAATTCTGGGAGAAAGGTCACAAAATCTAACAACACAGCTTCTCGTAACATATAAATCAGTTTATTATTACATAAAAAGAAAATGGCCAAATACAGTGCATAACTGCCTCGCACGTCTTTTCATCAAGACGGCCAGAGTCGCAGAACAAGACTAGTCGTCTGTTCCCCCTTGAACCCTCCTTTTTTCCTCTCCCTTCCCTCGCACAAAAATCCCTCGGCGCAACCAAACAAAAGAAAAACAAACACAACTAGAACCAGTCAAAATAAAATTATCACTAGCGCCAAATTCCGATTTAAATTAAAGAAAAAACAGTTTATAAAAATCGGCCATCCTAGGTTTGCTTGGTCCCTCAAGCATATAGTGCTAAATTACGCAATTACACTTCAAACAAAATATGATTATCACAATCCTCAACGCATCTAAGTGAATATAAACCAAATTATAAATTAAAACAAAAATTATACAACGATTTTCTCAGTGAAAAATAAAATAAAACTCATCTCATGTTACATATAATGACAATGTCACTTCTTCAATGTGCGTTATCGCAATTTTAGTTTAGTTTTAATTCTGGACAGATCTTTTCGCCAATACAAATTCAAAAGAATAAATGCTTAAACCTAATCAGGAATCAAATCTCAAAACACTTAAGAGTAAATAGAAATTCAAATCAAAAACGCTTAACACTAAATAGTGAGAACAAAAGGAAAAAAATATGTTTGATTATATGTTATCATGACTATCGAACTACATTACATAATCTTTAAACTTATCAGGCCGTCGTCGACGTCTCTTAGTATTATTTTCTCTTTCTCTAACAGCAAGTCTTTCAGGAGAGCCATCATCCTGAAGATTATTATTGGAACTAACTTCCAACTGGTCATTTTGATTCGACGTCAATTCTACATTCATATCCCACTCCTCAGGATATTGGCTTCCCTGATTTTCATTGACCTGATTACAATTTAATTCTACATTTTCCTGATTATCATCCTCACAATCAGAATCTTCGTTGTCCCGCCCACGATAAATTTTCATCTGACTCAAACTTTCAAACATTCATCTGTTTCAAACTTTCGCGTCCCGTCCAGTCTACATAATTTGTACGTATCAGAAGGCAAAACTTTAACAACTAACATTGGACCTTTAAATTTAGACTTCAATTTTGTGGATTCACCAGTGGACGCAAGAATAGTTTTGACGTGAACCAAATCACCAATCGAGTATTTTACATTTGTAAATCTAAATTTATCATAACGATTTTGAACACGACTTTGTTCCTCAATAATCTTATCACGCGCTTCTGCTCGGAGCAGTTCGGGGTCTTGGTAGGTCTCCGATCTGTCTGTTATAAATCGTAGCGGTCCGTCTTCAAATCTAGGCATATAGACAAAAAGCAATTCAAATGCGGTTCGTCCTGTCGTTTTAGAAATAGTTGAGTTCAAGTCACGTTCAATTTTTGGTAATTTAGAATCCCAACTCAATCCATCATCATCATCCAAGCTAGATTGTAAGGCAAGTATTAATGTCTGGTTCAATCGCTCCACCTGGTCGTTTGCTTGTGGGTGGCGACTGGAATTCAAAGTATGTTTCATTCCCACATTTTGACAAAATTCTTCGAACTGTTTACTAGTATACGAAGTACCCCTATCAGTAATGAAACGAAGAGGGACGCTAAACAAGTTTATAAAATCTTTAATCTTCTTAATCGTGGTAATTGAGGACGTATTTGCCACTGCATATAACTTCGTATATTTTGTCAAATTATCAACAAGTACTAAAATATACTTATTTTTCCGAGATGAGGTGATGAATGGTCCTAAATGATCCGCATGTACGACCTCAAAAGGTCTTTTCCCAGGAGGTATAGGATGTAACACCCCAGCTTGTCTTCCCACTTTTGGTTTTGCTAAAATACACTCTATACATCTGGCCACATGATTTTTGACATAGTTCCGGAGATTTGGAAAATAATAATGTGCTCTAAGTCTTGCCACTGTTCTATCCACTCCGAAATGATTCATCAAGTCATGATATTTAATGACAAGTGCCTTTCGCATTGATTTCGGCACTACGAATAACTCTTTCTCTGAATCGTCTCTATCAAGCTTATATAGAATACCCTGTCGAAGTATGTACCCATTGACTTCTCTTTTTTCAATTCGAGTTCTGTTATTTTCTGGTTTTGTCAGTATGTCTATTTTTCGTTTTAAGACATCATCCAATCGTTGGTTCATTAGAATTTCATCCTTTCGATCAGCAATAGACAAAATCGTACCTAGATCATCATGCTCTTCATGGTATTCGTTTGGAGCACGGGACAAAGCATCTACGTGCTTCATCTGTTCCCCACGTCGATACTTTATTTGAAAGTCATATTCCTCTAAGGTGTTCAACAAACGAATAATCTGAGGTTGCTTCGTTTTATATGTGTTAATATGGACAAGAGCTTGACAATCTGTTAATATTGTAAAAGGAATCTCCAACAAGAAAGGTATCAACCTTTCCACTGCCCATACAATCGCCATCAACTCTAATTTACTGGAGTGATAAACACGCTCTTGCTCCGAGGTCCTTCTACTTATTGCATAAATTAGTCTTTGCTTTCCTTGATCATCGTCTTGAAAGAGCATTGCTCCAGGACCGTCCTGACTAGCATCTGTATGTAATTCTGTATTTTTATTCCGCGGATTGAATATTCCCAAAATCGGACTAGATGCTAAACGCTCCTTTAGTTCCTGAAACGCTTTAGCTTGCGAATCCTCCCATTGAAACTTTTCATCCTTCTTTAATAGTGTATACAAGGGAGTAGCGATACTTGCAAATTTTGGGACGAATCTCCTAAAGTAACTGCACATGCCACAAAATCGTCTAATTTCATGAGCATCTTTGGGCGCAGGAAAATTCAAAATTGCTGCTACTTTTTCTTTTCCAGGTTCCACGCCATTTTTCCCAATAATGAATCCCAAATATTCGACCTTGTCAAGGCCAAATTTACATTTTCTCAAATTCAGGGTTAATTTCGCATCAGCCAAGAGTTCTAAAATTTTTCTCAATTTAATTATCAATTCTTCCCAGTTTTTAGCATAAACTAAGATGTCATCGAAATAATGTATAACTAAATCATCACGATGTTTACCAAAAACTTTCGACATCAGTTTCGCGAAATAGAAAGGCGCATTCATAAGGCCAAACATCGCCCTCTCAAACCGTCCAGTTTCATCTGGTGTGATGAAGGCTGTTTTATCTTTAGCATCTTCAGTAAGCCGTATCTGAAGATATCCATGCGCTAAATCGAGAGTAGCGAAAATAGTGGCCCCATTTAATTTTTCTAAACCATCATCAATATTGGGTATAGGATAATTCATTCTAATTGTGTTTTTATTTAATTTCCTATAGTCAACTACAAGTCGATGCGATCCATCCTTCTTTTTAACTAGTAAACATGGGCTGGCAAATGGTGAGTCCGTTTCTGTCACCAGGCCCGCTGATTTCCATTCTGTCACGATTTCCTTCATTATTTTCCGTTCGTTAGAACTAGCCCTGTAAGGCTTGGTATTAATTGGGTTTGTTCCTGGATTCAACTGAATGTCCATTTCTAGTTTATTTGTACACCCTAATTCTGTAATAGTCTTGGCTGAACAACATCTATACTTGTTTAATAAATCTAATAATTCTACTTTTTGCTCAAATGAAACCTTCGGATCAGTGTTAATCTCTTCTATTTCTATAGAATTTACTCTTGCCTCCATAACCGGTACATTTTCCTCAATTGTCAAAATCTCGCGTTGCAACTGTTTACCCTTTTCTAGGACCCGTTCTTCATTACTCACATTAGCTATCGGTAAAATCGGTAATGAGCCGGTAAGGGCTCATTACCGACAGTCATATCAATAAAATTAATTGAAGCTGGAGAAATAGAAATGTCATCTGTCACCTTAGGAACGTCATCAACATCGTCTTGTCCGAGTACCATAGCGTCATTGTCAAATGAAAAATCATTCCTATTGCGAAATTCAAGTCTATTGTCTAATTTATAATATACTATGTGAGGGAGTTCAGTGAAATTACGTCCAATAATAACATCGGTTGACTGTACATTATCAGGAACAATTCTAAAAACTATGTCTTCAGCAAAACATTTATCTAGTCTCACAGAATCCCGAATAATTCCACTTGACTTAATAACATTATGAGAACTACCAAAACCGCGTAATTCACTGGATTGTCTAATTATAGAATAGCCGTTTTCAATTACAATTGAAGCCTTTATTGTGCTATCACTGCTTCCTGGATCCACCAGCGCATCCACAAGAATTCCGCCTATTTCAATTTTCTTGACATATTTATCCCCTGTTTTATCTAAATTATTAGTAACTAATTTAACATCAGCACTTGACAATTTCTTTGGTTTAATACAATTACGTTTCGTATGGCCAGCTACCCCGCAATTATAACAAATAATTTCGCGTTTACTAGGAAAATTAATTGATAGATGACCAACAGTTTTACATCGATAACATACAATATTATTCGAATTTTTACCTGTGATCGCAGTTTTACCAACATCCTTGATCTTCTGTACGTCGCTTCCATCATGGCTGTCTTTCTTCTCTCCTTCTACAAACTTAGGCTTGAAGTTAGTTGATGATGAGGTTGAATTTATCCGCTTACCCTGGATACGCTGCCTTCGGGTGTTTTCCAACGATTCCAAGTTTTCAATATCCCTGAGAAGTGCATCCAAATTGAGGTATAGCTTGCAATAAATTGTGGAGCTAATTTCTCTGGACCACAATCCCACTGCCACCTGTTGTTGTGTTTCACCGTCGTCCAGTCCAACATCTTTACAAAGACGAACCTTATCAAAGAAATATTCCCTAACAGGTTCGTTGAAGCGCTGCGTACGTGCTTGCATATCTTTCCAACGCTGCGTTAAAGCCTTTTCTACAATAAATGATTTTTAAATGCTCTATGGAAAGACTGCCAGTACTTAATCTCATTGATTTGGTATAAATACCAATTCTTCGCTGCATTTTTCAAATGAGCGCGCGCTGTCTCAAAAGCGATTTCGACAGTCCAGCGATGTAACGTTGCTGTCGACTCTAATTGTTTAAGCTATGCCTTGGCAGCTGCTGAACCCTCTGTACCATTGAAATCAGCAATGTTGTGGGATAAATCAGGTAGGACACTAAACTGACGACTTCGTTGGCTAGCCTGAAAATCGCGCATCATTTCAGCATTCTGGTTACAGGTCTGCACCAACGTTTCCATCAATTGCTATATTGATACTTGCTTAGCAGCGCCACCATTCTCAAAGGCAGATGGTCCTATAGTCCCTGCCATATTCATGTCTAATGTGCCCGAGGATCTTGCTTCATTTGCCAGTTGATCAGCCATATCATTATAAGTTATCCCCTCATGACTGGGAATCCAAATAAGCAGTATTTCCGCGCCATCATATTTTTCCATTAGTTTCATTTTGTGCAAGATAAGATTGCATATGTAGTTTTTTGATAGGGAGTTAGACGCGATAGCTTCTAGTGAGCTTTTTGAGTCAGTAAAAATTGCAAATTTCTTCCACCTCAATTCAAATTTGCCTACTTCATTCTCACACAGATCGATGATTTTAATAATTGTTGAGTAAATTGCGAAAAGCTCCGCTGAAAAAATAGACATATTACTATGTAATTTAATAGAGATTTTCCAATTAAGTGTAGGGGCTAGTGCCGCTGATCCGACAAATGATAATGGGTCAGTTTTTGAGCCGTCTGTGAAGAAACATAAGTAGTTTTTCAGAACGTGATAGTAATGATCCGTAAATATCAGGTTATTCAAGGGCCGTTCGGAAAATATTTCCCTGTCTGTAAAGAGGATATCGGGTTTTGCGCGTAATTCATGTTTGACAGTTTCGGTTGCCATAGTCTTATGAATTTTATTTTCTATATTATTATTCAGGATAAACCTATGATTAATAAGAATAATTAAATTATTCAAAAGATTATATTTATTATTATATCCTATCGACAGGGCTTGGAGGTCCTTCAGGTTTTCACATACGGGGTGGTAATAATACGAATAAAGTTCTATGATGTATTTTTTCGCGAGAAATGATATTCTGTCTCTCAGAAAAGGTATTTTAGATTCCGCGTAAACTATTCCATTAGGAGTAGAGTTGCGGTAGCCAAAAATCATTCTCAAAGCTCTTCTCTGGAGGATCTCCAATTTGTTGAAGATTGGATTATTTTTAATAAATGACATTGAACCGTATTCAACTAAAGATCTAATGTAGCTCTTGTATACGTTCGTCAGATTAGTTGGATGTGAACCCCACCAAACTCCTCTCAAAAATTTGATAATGTGAAGCCTGCCTCTACATTTATTAAGGACGTATTTCAGGTGTGCGTTCCAATTGAGTTTGTAGTCCAAGTGTATTCCCAGAAATTTCACCTGGGTTAACATATCAATGCGTTTACCCTCCCAAAGCATGTAATTGTCGTTTACGTCTATTCTCTTCCTCGTAAATGTAACCAACTTTGTTTTTTCTATAGATATTGAAAGTTTCTTTTCCCTCAGGAAGCTAGAAATTCTTTCCAGATTAATTTTGAGGTCTTCTATATTCTTCCTCACGTCTGTACCAGAAATCCAGATCACGATGTCATCCGCAAATTGACCGTAATTACAATTAGGGGATAAAGTCTTGAAAAGATTTTTCAGGTATAGATTGAACAGGATGGGAGACAGGACACTGCCTTGAGGAAGGCCCACCTGTGCAATTCTTCCCTGCTCAATAGAAGAGTTATCCTTGAAAAAGATATAGCGGGAACCAATCAGTTCAAAAATAATTCTTCCGAAGTTTTCTTCCAAGCTAATATCTGCCAGTATTTCTACCAGTTTCGACGGTATCACTCCGTCAAATGCAGCTTCTATGTCGATAAAGAGGGCCGTGCAATATTTTTTTTGAAGAAAGCTAGAATAGATGGAATTTGTTAGTAAGGAAATATTGTCGCGACATGATCTCCTTTTCCTAAAACCAAATTGTCTATTAGGGAGTAAGTCGGCGGATTCCACCCAGCGGTGTAATCTGCCATTTATAATTCTCTCAAACAATTTTAGTACGCAGCTCGCCAATGATATGGGTCTAAATTTTCCATGAGAGGACTTTGGGATCAAGGTGACCAAGTAATATTTCCAATCCTCTGGTATTATGCCTGTTTTCAATATAGAATTAAAAAGATTGATTAAGAAAGAGTGTGCTGTCTCCGGGATATTTTTCAGAACTTCATTGTTCACTTGGTCTATGCCTGGGGAGGATTTGATTTTAAGAGCATCGATGGAATCGAAATATTCTTGCCTGGAAATAATATATGTCAGATTAGAAGTGCTATTTTCGAATAAGTGCGCGGGAAAAAGGTTGTTATAAGTTTTGCAAAGATTAGATTTAATTGTATTTAAGCCTTCTTCCAAGTCTAAGTTAAGGGTGGAGTTTTCGGGATTTAAGTCTCTCCTATAAAACTTCTTGACTCTGTTCCAGAAGTTGGATGAGGAGAGGTTGAAGTTTAGAGAGTTACAGAAGTTGATGAACGATTCTCTTCTGGTTTTTCTATAAATTTTTCTAGCTAGTGCTCTGTACTTGTTTTTCAGGATCCTGTTGATGTCGCTAGGATATATCCTGTAGATGTTTTCATAAAAGTTCCTGTCTACTTTGGCGGATTGACATTCGTCATTCCACCATATACAGGGGGATCTACATTTCCCGGCCCCACGTCCACCAGCAGGGATTCCGAGGTCGCAAATCAGACTTTTATCATCGTCAATAATAATGTTTTTTTTAGTGTTTTTTTCGTTCATATCAAAGATAGCATTTTTCAATGTAGAAATGAAATTGTTATAATTATTTATGTAATACTCTCCCAAGTCTTTTTCGTTTTCAATGTCAAACTTTTCGATGACAAGATCCGAAAAATGGTTCCAGTCAAAATTTAGCAGTGACAATTTATGCGAAATGAAGGGATTGTAATTAAGTTTGACAGATAGATTCAGATAAATAATCAAATGATCACTTCCAAAGCTATTTCTCGATACCATCCAGTTAGCTAAAGGTATAAAGTTATTTGATATAATTGTTAGGTCGATGGCCGAAGAGCTACTGTTAGAATGTGAGTGATAGGTCTTGTTACCATTGTTTAAAATGAAAAGATTATTATCGAGAATGCCGTCCAATAGTAATTCGCTATATGTTGAGTCCCTATCACAGCCCCAGAACTGATTATGGGTATTAAAATCACCACAAATGATCAAGTTGTTGTATCCAGTAAAAATGTCCAGAAATTTTGGCCAAAAATCAGAGTCAATAGGTAAACTTGGGGATATATATACTCCAAAGATATTTATCATACCAATTGATGTGATTATTGAAATTCCAACAATTTCTATGTTTAAATTGTTATCGACTTTAATAATTTTAAATTTTATATCTTTTCTAAAAATGATAGACGTGCCATTTTTTTTGTTGTCATTAATTAGATTATAAATGTTAAAATTATGAATTTTGATATTTTTTGCTATTTTCTGATTTAAGTTAGTTTCATTCAAAATCAGGATATCGAGATCTTCAACCAGGGATTTAATATCTGAAAGTTTGTTCTGTAATGATTGACAATTCCAGTGGGCTAATTTAAGGCAATCAGTCATAAGAATTATAATAGTAAAAAGAAAAAATAGAGTGAAGTTATTATTTTTTTTCATGGTTCTGGTTCTGAAGTAGAAAAACTATCAATGATTTCACATCAGAGTTGATGTTAATTAATTCTATTTTATTTGCAAATTCTTTAGGGATTAATTCGTTAATTTTTTTATTCAGTTCAATGTCAATTTCAGTTTCTCTATTATTCATTGTTTTAGAGGCATTTCTCGCATGATAGTTCGGGATATTTGGAAGAATTTTGAAGTAATTCTTCTTTTCAGGGTCATTACGAGAAATAATTTTGTCAGAAATGATTGTAGGTCGCTCGTTTCTACGATAAGGAGAATTATTTATTTTGGATTTCACTTTATGTGAAAATAAGTTTCTCTTTGATGTCGAAAACAAGTTTGAATCTAAGGTATTATTGTCGTGTAGATAATCGGAATTGATATCGTCAGAATTTTCGTTTAATAGCGGAAAAAATTTATTATTTGAGATAAATTCATTTTCGTCGGATTGTTTAACATTATTATTTTTGCCGTAAAAGATGGCTCTGGCCTCTTTCAAATCAATGTTGTTTTTATGCATTAGTTCATTAATTTGTTTATTAATTGTAAA